>JANSVK010000138.1:0-95637 GCA_030068005.1 Cladophialophora exuberans
TTTCCAGCACAACAAAAAAGCGACAAACGCAAGCAATCTAAAGACGACACAATATACCCCACCGTTGGAAATGAGGCAGGGAAAGGGATTGGGATCCTATTCCTGAAAAATCAGGAGTAGCATTATTATTAAATATTCAGCTTTTTTTCTTTTTCTTTTTTCGTCCTAGTATAGTTTTGAGGGAAAACAATTGACCAGGGAAGCAGACACGGCCAGAAGATCCTGCCAAGAGGTTTTTACTCTCGTCGCGGGAGGCTTTGTTCCTTTGGGACTATTGTTGCTGAACACTTTGGAGCGAGTGTCTCATACTAGATAGGAATATCAGACGCAGAGGTATCCTGGACGCGGGCTGTGTCAGCACCGACGCCGTCGGGCCCTGCTTTATCAACATCAACATCACCATTGAAAGCTCCTTTTTGCTTTGCTCTTTTTGCTCGTCTCTTCGTTTCGCGTTTGGAGAGTGACTGCTCTTCGTTTGCCATCGGTGCAGCTTTCTGCTGTGTAGTACCTGCGAGAGAGGATGCTGATGCTTTCCTCTTGACGCCAGTGACTTCGACTTGTTTCTGTTGCGAGACTTGGACGGGTTTCTTGTGCCCATCATCTCCTCCTCCGTCAATGATATCGATGACTCCTCTAAAGCTCGTCCGTTTCATGCCCGCCAATCTTACAACCTTCCCAGCCTCTTCGACCAAAGCTTCTTTGCCTCTCTCCTGACCTAGCCCCCAAATCTGCGCCAGATTAATCACATCGTGAGGTCCCCTCACGGCCAGCGCATTTTTGGCTTCACTACTCAAGATGATGCCTCTTCCTCTAGTCGCCCGAATCAGCTGAGTTGCTCCACTAATCAGGTTCCTCCTCGCATCGCTGTTGCCCGAAGCTTGTATCGCAGGTGAATAGCATATCTCGAAGCGAATGCCGCGCTGCAAGGCGGAGGAAACAGTCTTGAATTTTAATGGGAAGTTGAGTCGCTGTGACAGGTCGAGGGAGATTAAGTCACACTCGAGAGAGGTGCAGCAGAGTTGGAGGGGCTTTTCTGCCGTCGGGCGTAGAGCTAGGAGGTTGTAGGCTGGGGAGAACTGGGCGAGGCGGTGGTTTTGGGTTGCGTCGGAGATTACTAGAGTAAGTCGCGTGAGGACGGTTTGTACGGATTTAGGAACCGTGAGGGCAGAGATGGGAATCTCTTGAGGCGCGGCTGGAAGCTTGCCTGTCGCTAGCAAAGAGACTGCAACCACGGAATAGCCCAACTCGGCGTGGAAGGCCAGCGTGTTGGAGAGATCGGAATGGTTGGTCGTGTAGGGCAGGTTCAGATCATGGAATGGCATCTTGTCGATGAGGGACGCAGCGGTGCGCCAAATTCGCGTCAAGGACGTTCAGCATATTGTAGTGGGTTCAAGCTGAAGGTTGGACAACCTCCAGAGTCAATGAGACCTTGCGCAATAGTAGTGTTAACTGCGTTTCAAGTTGACTCCAAAAAATTTATCAAAGGTAGCAAACATGGACTTTGACGGGTCCAGGCGTTCAATGCGGAAAATAGATCCGCCGGGGTACCGTAGACTCATTTCAACGTGGTGACTCCGGCGAGTGTCTGAGTGAGTGTTTGCGCTGCCACCTGCATATCCACATTTCACCCACGCTCACCCACACACACACATCACTTTGCCGGCAGCGTGCTACTAGGGCACTTTGATACAATTCCAGCCATCTATTTGCGATCTTCACTATTGGGCTTCATTCGCTGCCCCTCCCACTCGCGTGTCTGACACTACGTCCTGATACCGCTGCACCCGTCCAGACATATAACCATCCCCTCCAGCCTCGTTTACTCATCCTCCCTCAACAAACGCATGCCACAACCCCGCGATCCTCCGCCCTCCTAGACCGCCGCAACTGCCGCCATGGCGCGAGTCTACGCCGATGTCAACGCTAACATGCCGCGGTCGTACTGGGACTACGACTCAGTAGCAATTTCGTGGGGCGTGTTGGAAAGTTACGAGATCGTTCGGAAGATCGGTGAGGCTGCCTGCTGTCGAAGAGAAGAGGAGGGCAACCATGACTGACAAGGCTACAGGAAGAGGTAAATACTCGGAAGTTTTTGAGGGCATCAACATTGTCAACTACCAGAAATGCGTCATCAAGGTGCTCAAGCCCGTCAAGAAGAAGAAGATCAAGCGTGAGATCAAGATCCTGCAGAACCTCTCAGGCGGTCCCAACATCGTCGCATTGCTAGACGTGGTACGGGACAGCCAGAGCAAGACGCCTTCGCTGGTATTCGAGAACGTCGACAACACAGATTTTAGGACTCTCTACCCGCGGTTCGTCGACTACGATGTGCGTTACTACATCTTTGAGTTGCTCAAGGCGTTGGATTTCTGTCATTCGAAAGGGATCATGCATCGAGATGTCAAGCCGCATAACGTTATGATCGATCATGCGAAACGAAAGGTAAGCGAGTCTAGACGAACGGGGTAATTATTGGGTTTGACAATGAGATTGCAGCTTCGACTCATCGATTGGGGTCTCGCCGAATTTTACCACCAAGGCACCGAATACAACGTCCGAGTCGCATCTCGCTATTTTAAGGGCCCTGAGCTCCTGGTTGACTACCAAGAATATGACTACTCACTCGACATGTGGTCGTTGGGAGCCATGTTTGCATCCATGATCTTCCGCAAGGAACCTTTCTTCCACGGCAACTCTAACTCGGACCAGCTGGTCAAGATCGCCAAGGTGCTAGGGACCGACGACCTTTTTGAGTACCTCGACCGCTACGACATTGAACTGGACGCGCAATATGACGACATACTTAGTCGATTTCCGAAGAAGCCGTGGCAGAGCTTTGTCAACGCAGACAACCAGCGCTTCGTGAGCCAGGACGCAATTGATTTTCTCGACAAATTATTGAGATATGATCACCAGGTAAGAGGAGTCCGCGCTTAGTCATGCATCCCCAGCTGATATTTCGGGGCAGGAACGTCTTACCGCCCAGGAAGCAATGGCGCATCCCTACTTTGCACCTGTAAGAACGAACGCAGCACAGCAGCCAAATTCACAGAACCATGTCTCCTGAATGAGCACGAGAAAGTCAACTGAGCGGTCACCTGATCTTCGAAGCTTCTGATTGAATCAGCAAAATCAACGAGCAGAGGCAGATTAGGGATGCCCGAATTCCCACTGCTGCGTAACCCATGTCAAATAGATGAAAGCCACACATTGCCCGCCCACGGGCTTAGTTCCAACAAAGAAAATGATTTGAAGGACGTGTGAGAATAGGAGAACGACTTTCGATGACCGGGAGCAAAGCAGACGCATGTGCATGACGAGGAAATGATGAAAAGAAATGGAGTGCGTGCGTTGTGTGCTGAGCCATTCAGTACGAAGCTGTCACTCAATACTAGGGGAGATGTGAAAGTGGACGAAAAGACCGGCCTACGAGCGGAAAGGAACGGAGACTTCTTTGATACCTTCTCATTAATCAATTTCGACTCCACTCAACTTGACGGTGATGGCTTCTTGTTCCTGCTTCTTCAGGCCTCCTTTTCAAGGGACGGGTTGTTGGGACACGCCACGGGAGTTTGGGGACGGGGAGTGGGTGGCGTTCTAATAATTTCAATCGATTGTTTTAGACTCTAATGCTGTGTAAGGTGTGGATTATGTTGTTCTGCTATCTCGTCTGTGCCTTCTCCAAGTTAAGTCAATGGTTTAGGATATGCATCCTCTGGTTACTGAGATTTCTGGCGATCTCCGAGTCGTTGTGTTCCGGAAATCATTTCCGTGGCGGCTGCGCGTCGAAGTCTCTAAGCTCCAAACTCGAACGGCGCGTGCACTTCTCGAGGTACAGGTACCAGTACAGTCCTTTTCTTCAAACCTGGCGCCAATGCAAGCCGGAATTCTCAAGACGGCCCTGGCAAGAAAGACCGAACCCGATCCTACGGTTCGTGATGTTCAAATATGGCCAAGCTGAAGGAAGCTGTGATAGGCTGTTGCGAGTAACCCCTAACTCACCGGGGGGCCGAGATGTGATGGCGTCGATTTACCTACGATTGATTACAGGGATGATGACCTTCCCACCACCTATCAAGGAGATGGTACCTACCGGTACGAGGTCTCTTCCAACAAGGCGGCTGACTTTGCATTAGTACTGGCGCCGTCTTAGCTGTTCAATGAGCCCGCACCGCCGATGTATCAGTACCTAGGCATTTTTCTGAATGCGGGAGCTTCCTACGAGGTGTCGCTGCTAGCTGAGCTCTCAAGATATCCAGGACTCTGCTGCCCTCTGGGAAGGTCTCTCACTTGAGATCCCGGGGGTTTCGTCGCTCCCGAGCAACTGACTTGTACCTAACAAAAACAATCAATGACGAGAAACAAGCTTTTCATTCTGATTGTGCTGTCAGCATTACACCGAGCCTAGTACTAGATCAGTCTTTTCTGTGCTCGTATCAGCCCTGGATGGTCTTGGGAGAAATGGATCGTCCAAATCCATAGGTACCGAAGCATGTTTCCTCGAAGGAGTCGAATCCTGGCCCGTTCATCCTTCGGGCTGGAAGGTAGCCTCACCGAATATTTTTGTCGCAGGTTAAGTGAGACCCCCTTTCTTTTGTGTATGACTTATCTACTCAGCCGTGGCAAGACTTCTCTTCTTCGGCCTATGAAATCCAACAAGGCCTTCAACATAGACACCAAGCATAGCTACACGAGTTCCCCAGTTCCAGGATGTCTTCGCAGCCAGACGAACTCCAGAACCTGCTCGCCTTGCGCGACTCGATCAACTCCTCGATCGACGCATACGTTTCTTTGACACCGGAAGAGAAGGCCAAGAAGCTCAAGGTTGAACAAGTACGGAAACAGATCTGGTCGGCGGCGAATCAACTTGCCAGCGAGACGGTAGTTGCTCCGCAGCAGGCGACCTTGATCGCTTTCATGGTAAGTGTCGTTGGCACAGTCCAGCTTTGAAGGACGTCTTTCATTGATGACCCTGCTGTAGCCATGGTTAAATGCTGTTGTACGGACGGCATTGGACCTCGACCTTTTCACTCACCTGGGTGACTCTACAACGGCATCCGAGCTGGCGCAGAAGACCGGTGCGGATGAGGTATTAATAGGTATGTAATAATTTATGGCTGTGAGATGGAAGTGCGAGTAGAAGGCAATTCAGAACCGTGGGTGTACTGATACAACGGATGTAGCTCGTATCATGCGGGTATTGACTGGCTTCAACATCGTTGCCGAACTTGGCGAGCACACCTATGCGCAGACACCGTTGTCAAAAGCTTTCACAGTTCCAGCGACCGCGGACTTGAACAAGCACATGTAAGTTTGTTCCTCCTACAACATCTAACCGGCGAGTTGTCGTTTGAGAATCCAGCGAGCTAAGAGAGATCATCATTGACGTTGGGGTTTTCCCCTCATATCAAGATTCGACAGCAGCTGGAGCTGCATCGGCAAGATGCCCTCGTACCTCAAAGATCTCGAGTACAAAAACCCCGACGAGCCCGAGAACACGCTTTCGCACTACGCCACGGGAACAGACTTCTTCGCCTACCTACGCAACGATGCGGCACGTCTAGTGCGCTTTAATTCGGCCATGAAAGGCGCGGGCCAGATTCTCACGAGCCCGATCCCACCAACCCTGCTTGACTCTGTGGCTGGAGAACCCAGGGAAAGTGTCGCCATGGTCGATGTTGGCGGCGGGATTGGCCAGGTGACCGAGAAGGCCATGGAAGCCAGCCCGCACGTCAACGGCCGCTTTGTCGTGCAGGATCTGGGCAAGATTGTCGACGAAGCCAGGGCGAAGAATCCGCTCTTCGACGTCATGGAGTATGACTTCTTCACGCCGCAACCTGTCAAAGGTACGCATGCAAATGATCCATTTCCGCAACCTGCCTGCCTACGCGCGCCCGTCTGGCCATGTATTCTCCTTCCTCATGCATTCACTCTCTTTTTCTTTCCTCCTGCCCGTCCATCTCTAATCTTTCCCAGACGCCCGCATTTACTTTATGCGCCGCGTACTCCACGACTTTCCTGACACCAAATGCCGCGAGATCCTGTGCAACCAGATCTCCGCCATGGCCCCCGCCGGCAAATCGAAGCTCCTGGTCTGCGAGACCATCCTGCCGGCCACTGGCTGCAGCGGCTTTGAGTCGCTCGCCGACATCAGTCGTACGACGTTTTGCTCCATGCAACGCACAGAAAAGCAGTGGCGCAGCCTCCTGGAGAGTGTGGGCTTGAGGGTTGTTAAGATCTGGCAAGGGCTCAAGGAGGTGGGTGGGCCGTTTGGTGTTATTGAGAGTGAGATTGCGTGAGGAGGTAGATAGGGGGTGGGTGGTGTTTGGAATAGGGTATTTGTTGCGGGAGACAGAAGGAGTGATGGAATAGAAGGAACAACATGTGAGTAAATGTTGTACAACTTTATTCAAGCTCGCTCACACTGTGTTCCTCATCGACCAACGTCAAATCTCCTTTACGCAATCTCCTCCTGCACTCCTACATCCTCTCCCTACAATTCCTTTCCCTCCATCCACTTCGGCGTCTCCCATCCCAACATCATAACCGCTTCGTGGCGCTTCAAGAATTTCTCCTCGTCCGGCACCACGACGCGCAGGTACTCATCATCCGTAAATACGGCCATCAAGTCCTCGTAGCTGTGGGCCCACATCTCCGCCGCGCCGTCGTAGGCCGCGAACGGCAGGTTACTGCCCGCCATCTGGGCGCGGAATTTGTCGTTGACGTGGAATTGTGAGTATTTGACGATCTTTTCCCGCACGATAGGCACGGATAGCCAGATTTTGGGGTGCGAGTTGGTCCAGCTTGGGACGGGATATTAGCGTTTTTGGGGGCGCTGGACAGAAAAATGGGGGAGGAAAGGCACTTACTAGGTGTGGAAGTCATCGAAGGTGATGTGGTCTTGTTTGCGGATGAGGATTGTGATGCGAACGAGTTGGTTGTCGGCCATTTTGGTCGGAATTCAGGATAATCGGTTGATTCTGGGTTGAGTTGGTTACTTGAACGGTCTAAAGAGTGATGCCCTTTGTCTTGCCTCTGCTATGAGTTGCAGAGAGATGGTGCCTGTGGATGGGGTGCTTGCTGGGCCTTGTTGTACTTCTACCTCGCTGTTCATCGTCTCAACTTATACCGTCTTTCAGAATGGTATCAGGACTGATGTACCCTTTTCGGCCGTAACTCATAGCGAGTATTCTCGTAACTCCCAGAGTACAGGAACAAGACAGATCCCGAAACTCCGGTTCATGGTAACCTTAGGAGACGGCTCCGTTGAGACGGACTTCTGTGTTGGTACTCAAACCGTGGAGTTCGGGTAGATGTGGTACCTGCAAACAATATATCGCTCTATCAGCAAATAGTGCAACTAGTAAAATTTGTTCGGTACCTATGCAATATTGTGGTTAGTGTTATGTTATGCTAGCATGCAATTGGGAGGTACGTAGCCTGATACTACTAGTATGGCAAGCCGACCAGCTAACGGCCGGATTCTCAGCGTAGAGAAATCATCCCGAAACTTCGGCCAACGGACGTAGCAGAAAAGTATGAGCCACATCGACGAAACTTCACACAGGCTTGTTGCCCCATTCAGAAATTCATGAAGCTTATAGGCTTTGGACGAGGACGATGGTAGGCGCTTTCATTTCGACGCGAACATCACACGGATTCGACATACTCTTGAATCGTAAGACTGCCCAAATCGACCATCTCCAAACAGAAGCTTCGGCTGTCGCATCGTATGGCTCCAAAAGCCATCTTTCTGATCGCGGACTATGGCAATGATCCGACCGAAATCGCCGTACCATGGAAGATTCTGACTGAAGCTGGCATCGAGACGGCATTTGCTACCGAAAATGGCAAACAACCAGCGTGCGATTCGAAGATGCTCACGGGTTGGACTGGCGCATTACTCGGCGCACCGCGAGCAGGCAAACAAGCGTACAAGGAGCTTGTCGAGACGCCTGTATTTCAAAATCCCTTATCTTGGGCAGACAATTCATTTAGCTTAAACGATTACGAATGTGTGGTTCTACCTGGCGGCCACGACAAGGGCATCCGCCAGATCATCGACTCGGACAGAGTGCATCAGCTTCTCGCGGCATATTTCCCACTGACGAAGAAATCGTCCCCTGGCAAAAGCGTGGCAGCCATATGTCACGGCGTGCAGATCCTGGCAGCCTCCGAGTACACTGAGGGCGACAAGAAGGGTCAGAGCGTCCTCGCGGATGTGGAAACCACAGCTCTCCAAGGCTTCCACGAACAATTCATATACTGGGCCACACGCCTCTTCTTGGGGGATTACTACAAGACATATGGACACGGAACACCGTCTGTACAGGAGATTGTGACGAAAGTATTGAATGATCCGTCGCAGTGGCGGGGCAGTTTGAGCTTTTCACCCTTTGTTGTCGAGGATGAGAAATACAATTATTTGTCGGCTAGGTATCCACCGGACGCAGAGGAGTTTGGAAGGAGGATTGTGAAGAAGTTGATGAAATGAGAGAGTCTTGACATTTGGGATCAACAGGCGAGTGTAGGTATTTAGTGTTAATCGGAAGACCTTCCCTGCATACGTCACATCGCAATTTTGAGGCTTGATCAATTCCGACTCATAAACCCTGGAACGAAGTGCACACAACATACCCCTCGTACCCATAGATAGCAACTATCTTGACTCCTTGTTTCTCCTTTCTTTCCTATTTTATGTCAATTGGCAACGCATCATACTAAATAGTAGGCGATAATCTCGCCGAAAGCAGTCGAAAATACTTGTCAGGTCTCTACTTCGGCGCCCTCCTACTTGGAGACGGCTTTCTCGCTTCAACATGGCGCTCAATGCCGCTTCCCACAATGCGAGTACGTCTATATTCTAGCACAACTTTGTTGTTCAACAGGTGCTAACTTTCCGCTCAAGCTGGCGAACCTACTGGCTCTCCCTCTGGACCTCCTCCACCAGTGTCGTCTGACATTGCCTCTATTGCAAAAAACGCCGCTGCCACTGATGCCATGGGTCAAAATGTCGCCGGGAAAGATGCCCAAAACAATGACAAGGGCCAAACTGTGATGGGCGAATCTGGGAAGGAAAAAACAGCCAAAGAAAGTATGCAACATGACACTGAAGGACCGCACTGATGATACCCTACTTCCATACATCTATACGGGGGAGAGAAGACAACGAGATATGACTCATTTTCTATGACAAGTACCGGATCGCCAGATGATCAGTGGTGTATGACTGGGAAAGCCGTTTATATGATTGAGCACCATCTCGTAGTCAATCAAGCCTCGTCACTCCTCAATAGTCCACTTAGCCCAGCTGCTCTCCGCATCTTCTCTCACCTGTCTGTCCTTGAATGAGTTCGGTCTAACAATAATGCCTTCCGCAGTTGAGAAAGAACGTAAGAAAGCAGAAAAGCTTGCGAAGTTCCAAGAGAAGCAGTCCAAGAAGGCTGTCCCTGCTGTCGCTCCCGATGCCTCCAAGGCTGCGAAGAAAGAGAAAGTCAAGAAGGCCGCCGCCGTTGATGCCTACGAACCTCAGAAGATTGAAGCCGATCGATACGAGTGGTGGGAGAGCAGAGGATACTTCAAACCTCAGTTTACTGCAGAGGGAAAGATCAAACCCGAAGGCAAATTCGTTATACCAATTCCCCCCCCGAACGTGACAGGATCTCTCCATATGGGTCATGCACTCACAAATGCCCTGCAAGATACAATGATTCGACATGCGAGGATGAAGGGAAAGACTACGGCGTGGATTCCTGGTTGCGATCATGCGGGCATTGCGACGCAAAGTGTCGTAGAGAGAATGGTGTACAAGACGGAAGGCAAGACTCGCCACCAATTGGGAAGAGAAGCTCTACTCGAGAAGATCTGGAGCTGGAAAGACAAGTATCACGCGAACATCACAAATCAGCTCAAGCGACTGGGAGGTTCAATGGACTGGACACGTGAAGCCTTTACTATGGACGAGAATCTCTCCCTCGCTGTTCGAAAAACTTTCATCGACTTATTCGAGGAAGGTATTATCTATCGAGCAGACCGCTTGGTCAACTGGTGCTCAGCACTCAGCACGTCCCTGTCCAATCTCGAAGTGGACAACAAAGAGCTCAAAGGCCGCACGAAGCTCAAAGTGCCTGGCTATGACAAGATGATCGAGTTTGGCGTATTAACCTACTTCAAATATCCCATTGCTAAGGGAGACGACTCACAAAAGTCATCAACTTCAGCAGATCGTTTCAAGGGCTACGAGTTTATCGAAATTGCTACTACTCGTCCGGAAACCATGCTTGGTGATACTGCTATTGCTGTGCATCCCGAGGACAAGAGATACAAGCATCTGGTCGGCAAGTTGGCTATTCATCCATTTATCCCTAATCGCAGGATCATCATTATTGCAGATGAGGAAGTGGAGATGGAATTTGGTACCGGTGCAGTCAAAATCACCCCGGCGCACGATCCAAACGATTTCACAAAAGGAAAGAAACACAACCTGGAGTTCATCAACATCCTGAATGACGATGGAACCTTAAATGCCAATGCAGGGCCCTTCGCGGGTCAGAAACGATTTGACGCTCGTTATGGAGTCATCAATGCGCTCAAGGAGCTCGACTTGTACACGAAGCAGGAGGACAATGCCATGGTGATTCCAATGTGCCAAAGAAGCAAAGATGTGATCGAGCCAATACTCAAACCACAATGGTGGATGAAAATGGCAGACATGGCCAAGGCCGCAGACGAGGCTGTGACTGACGGTCGGATTCTGATCAAACCTGAGTCTGAGTCGCGGCGCTTCCACTTCTGGATGCAAAACATCCAGGATTGGTGTATCTCCCGACAGCTTTGGTGGGGTCACCGAGCCCCGGCATATTTTGTTGAGCTTGAGGATAAATCAAGCGATCAAGCCGACAGCAAATACTGGGTGGCTGCTTATGATGAGGCCGAAGCTCGAACCAAGGCTGAAAAGAAGTTCCCCGGAAAGAAATTCAGCCTGAGATGGGATGAAGACGTGCTCGACACCTGGTTTTCCTCTGGCCTGTGGCCTTTCTCAACACTCGGCTGGCCGAGCAAGACCACCGATATGCGCGAGCTCTATCCTACGTCCATGTTGGAGACCGGGTGGGACATTTTGTTCTTCTGGGTTGCAAGAATGGTCATGTTCGGTCTTAAATTGACGGGTGATGTACCATTCACCGAAGTCTACTGCCATTCCTTAATTCGAGATTCGGAAGGACGGAAGATGTCTAAGTCTCTAGGTAATGTTATCGACCCGCTCGATATCATTCGCGGTATCACCTTGGAGGATCTGCACAAGACATTGTACGGTGGTAATCTTGAAGCTACCGAGATTGACAAGGCCAAGGCGTATCAGAAGTCGGCATTCCCCAAGGGCATCGAAGAGTGTGGTGCCGACGCCCTGCGATTCACGCTTGTGAATTACACAACTGGAGGAGGTGATATTGCATTTGATATCCGAGAGATCGAGGCAAAACGTCGCTTCTGTAACAAAATCTACCAAGCCACCAACTTCGCCCTGGGAAGACTTGGTGAAGGTTTCATTCCAGACGCCAGCCTAACGGACAACAAGCCGAAGTCGCTATCGGAGAAGTGGATCCTTCATCGACTGAATCTGGCCACGAAAGAGGTGAACGATGGTATCGAGAACCGAGAATTTTCCATCGCTGCAGGGGCTTTGTACCAGTACTGGTTCACTCAACTCTGCGACACATTCATCGAGAACTCGAAGTCCATTCTGACACCAGAAGCTCCCGAAGATGTACGGAAATCGGCTCAACAGACTTTGTACACTGCGCTGGAAGGCGGCTTGCTGCTGATGCATCCTCTCATGCCATTCCTGACAGAGGCGCTGTGGCAGAAACTTCCACGCCGCAAGGGAGACACGACAGAGAGTATCATGATTGCGAAATTCCCCGAATCCACACCAGAACTTGATGCGGCGCAAGAAGCTGACAAGTACGAATTCATCATGGAGATCGCCTCAGGTATTCGAAGCTTGCTCTCACAGTACGGTTTCAAGGAACCAGGTGATCTCATCATCCAGACATATTCCGAATCATCTTTCAAGACAGCCTCAGAAGAGAAGACTTCAATCAAGTCGTTGGGCGGCAAGTACGCTGGCGAAATTGAGGTTCTCCCACCATCAGCCGATGCTCTCCCACCCGCAGGCTGTGCATTGCAAAGCATTAGTGCGGATGCTGCGGTGTATCTAAAGATCTCGGGCCGTATTGACGTCGCCGAGGAATTGAAGAAGCGGGAAAAGAGCATCGAGCATGCCAAAGCTCGAGCAGAAAAGAGCAAGAAGATCATGAGTGGAGCAGGATGGGAGAAGGCGAGTAAGGAAACTAGGAAGAAAGAAGAAGAGAAACTGCAAGATGCAGAGAGTGAGCTTCAGCGGTTAGAAGAAGCGATTAAAGATTTGGAGAGGTTGAAGATGGAAAAGTGATCTGGTGGTGCTTTGGGCCAGCGTAGATATGGCTGATTTTCTATGACTTGTTCAACGTGCCTAAAAGTTAGCAGGAGGCAATGCCAAAGAGATTTTTGTAGGACTAGGATTGAAAAGGCTTTGCATTAGATGGACAATGCGACCGATCTTCGGGCATAATCTAGATGTCTGCTTGCAATAAGGAGCGGCAGCCTTGTCGCCAGCCTAGGCGCCAAACTATGGGGAGACTTTTGGTGCTGCCCGTATTGTTCCGGGCGGCCCCGAAGCGTAACTTTCGTCAGGTACAAAATCAACTTGTGGAATCTTTACGCCTCGAGTTTCTGCAACACGTCCAATTTTTGAGAATCCAGGACATTCGTTTCAAAGGCTTCGCAAGCCAAGAGTCGTTCCACAACAGCATGGGTTGAAAAAAAAACCGAAACGCTTCCTTACCGATCTTCAGCGAAATTTCTCCCAGCTTGAGCTTGAGCTTTGCGCCCGCACCGACAAGCTGCGGTCAGCCATCGCGTCGTCCGCAGGCGCAAGCCGTATCTTAGTTCCCCAAATGCCGCTGACGCATGTGTTCCGCGCTGAAACGCGACACATGTCCACTTGTCAACGAACATTCTTGTTCCTAAACAATGCCTCTCAATACTCAAGACGCCGATCAGTGACCAGCCTGAGCTATAATAGACGTCTGCATGCCACCTTCTGTCCTTCGCGAAGCCTCTTTGCCTCTCTGATCCACGCCACCCCCCTGAAGTCCTCGTCTTCACCCATGGCTGTCTCGCAGAAAAGTACGCAGCAGCAGACTAGGGGCCACGCTGGTCATTCCCATGGTCATGGGCATGGTCATTCACACGACAACACCTATCTGGTGTCGAAGAACAAGAACGATGCTGGAGTCAGGATCACGCGGATAGGACTGTTCGTCAATCTAGGCATGGCTCTGGGCAAGGGAATCGGCGGAGTGCTCTTTCACTCGCAGGCGCTCATTGCGGACGGGTTTCACGCCTTGACCGACCTAGTCTCAGACTTCATGACTCTCGCCACCATCTCCTGGTCTCTCAAGCCCGCAACGGATCGATTCCCTAGTGGCTATGGCAAAATTGAAAGCTTGGGTGCACTGGGAGTCAGTGGTCTATTGCTGTTCGGTGGTATGGGTATTGGTTTCAATGCTGTGGATGCATTATATACACAGTTCTTTGTCGAAGCTGCTAGTCATGCACATGAACATGCTGAACACTCACACGGACTGTTTTCGTTCCTTGGACACAGTCACAGCCATGACCATACACTACCCGATCTAAATGCTGCATGGCTTGCCGCCGGCTCCATTGTGGTCAAAGAATGGCTCTATAGAACGAGTACGTCTTAACCCAATTTCTTACCAATTGTCCCGCGTCATGCAGACTAACGATATGTGCAGCAATGAAGATTGCTCGAGAACGCAAATCCTCCGTCTTAGCCTCCAACGCCGTTCATCATCGCATCGACTCTCTTACAAGCATTGTTGCATTGGCTACTATTGGTGGAGCGCATGTGTTTACAGATGCTTCATGGCTTGACCCTGTTGGAGGACTCATTATATCTTTCATGGTCATAAGAGCAGGATGGAACAATACCAAAACCGCACTTTTCGAGCTCGCCGACATTACTGTGGACGACGAGGTCAAGTCTATGGTTCGCAGAGCTGCCACAAAGGCGCTGAAAGGTGACCTTACCAAGGGTCTAGAGGCGGTCAAATATGGCGAGGAGACCATCATCCGAGATGTCCAGGGCGTCAAATCCGGCCAAAATTATCTCATGGATATCGAGCTCGCAGTACCTAAAGGCTTTACACTCACCCAGATGGAAGTCATTGAAGATGCTGTCCGTCAGAGGTGCGGTGCGAAAGTCCGTGGTGTACGACGAGTCCGGGTCAAGTTCGTGCAGCTGGAAGAAACGAACACTTCACTTGCGAGCGACTTCATTGCAGCAGATGTTAGCCCCAGAAGCAGCCCGGAACCGGAGGATGAACACGAGGAGCACAACCACCATAGCCATGACCATGAACATGGACACCACCATACGAACGGAAATACTAACGGTCAGGTCACTGCCTCAAGCAGGAGAAAGAAAGACTCGTGAAATTTCTACCACAATTCCCTCTGCATTTCACTAAGGTGGCAGGGCTTTCATTCGGCGTACAATCCTGTTCGCCGGTGGGATTTCAGGCTGATATCATCCCGCCAAGACGACCACCACCACCGGAGCCTTCCTGTTCCCCCCCTCATCAAGACACCGGCGCTACTCCACCTTTCCTTTCATCATATTCTGCAAATACCTTCGATGAAAACGCCTAGCTCTGCAGTAGGCTCAGATCACCGTCGTCCTATTAGGCGTGCTTTAAATTCCTGTCGCAAGAACAAATCGTCAGAATGACATCCGACGGACCCTTATACCTTGGTTTCGACCTGTCAACCCAACAGCTAAAGGGGCTTGTGGTGGACAACAGTCTCAAAAAGATACATGAAGCCAAGTTCGATTTCGATGCCGACTCTAAAGGATTTAATGTCACCAAAGGTGTCCTTGTCAATGAGGCCGAACGCGAGGTTTTCGCACCAGTGGCTATGTGGCTGCAAGCTATGGACACTGTTCTCGGCAGGCTGAAGGATGATGGGCTTGACTTTAGTCGCATCAAGGGTATCAGTGGTTCGGGCATGCAACATGGGAGTGTCTTCTGGAACGCCGATGCAGAACAGATACTGTCGACCCTCGATTCTTCCAAGGGTCTAGAAACCCAGCTTGACGGAGCCTTTGCACATCCCTTCAGCCCGAACTGGCAAGATGCGAGCACGCAGAAAGAATGCGATGAATTTGATGCGATACTCGGTGATGAGTCTCACTTGGCTAATGCTACAGGAAGCAAAGCTCACCACCGTTTTACTGGCCCCCAGATTTTACGATTTCAGCGCAAATATCCGGATAAATACGCCAAAACTCATCGCATCACGCTTGTTTCATCTTGGATCGCAACAGTATTCCTAGGCAAGTTTGCACCGTTCGACATTTCGGATGTGTGCGGAATGAATCTATGGGACATCAAAGCTGGAAATTGGAACGAGAAACTCCTCGAACTAGCCGCTGGATCTTCAGGCGTTGATGCGCTGAGGAACAAACTGGGAGAGGTACCCGAAGATGGTGGTATACACCTCGGTAGCATTTCTCAATATTTTGTCAAGCGACATGGATTCTCACCTGAATGTACCATCATTGCCTCAACCGGAGACAATCCTTCTACGATCTTAGCACTTCCACTGCGAGGTAACGACGCCATGGTCAGCCTGGGTACCTCCACCACCTTTTTGATGTCGACGGACCAGTATAAGCCAGATCCTGCGACCCACTTCTTCAATCATCCCGCCACGGCAGGACTTTACATGTTCATGCTTTGTTATAAAAATGGTGGCCTTGCCCGCGAAAAGGTTCGAGACGCCATCAACGAGAAGCTTGGTAGCGCGAAGAACTCGTGGCAAGACTTTGACAGACTTCTACTCGACGTACCGCCTCTAGCACAGTCCACGCCGCAGGACAAGATGCATCTGGGTCTCTACTTCCCCCGACCCGAAATCATCCCCAACCTGCCCGTCGGGGAATGGCACTTCTCCTACGATCCCTCCACAGACACGCTGAGCCCCGAATCTTCCGTCCCGCGAAGCCCCGATCAGGACGCGCGCATCATCGTGGAAAGCCAATTCCTTTCACTGCGCCTACGCTCGCGCGAATTGGTCTCGAGTCCCGCGCCAGGCATGCCACCCCAACCTCGCCGCGTTTATCTCGTGGGCGGCGGGTCGCGCAATAAAGCCATCGCGCAGATCGCCGGCGCCGTGCTGGGCGGGTCCGAGGGTGTCTTCAAGCTCGACGTCGGTGAGAATGCGTGCGCCCTGGGCGCCGCCTACAAGGCCGTGTGGGCCGTCGAGCGCGGCCCTGGAGAGAAGTTCGAAGAGTTGATCGGCAAACGCTGGCGCGAGGACGAGTTTGTCGAGAAGATCGCCGATGGCTATGACGCACCGGTGTGGGAGCGGTATGGGCAGGCGCTGAAGGGCTTTGAGGCTATGGAGACACGGTTGTTGGCGGAGCAGGGGAGGAAGTGAACGAGATGTTGCGCTGCCACTAGGTAGACTAGTCGTCAAGGAGGCCTGAAATGAACGCTCCTAACAAAAAAAACATACTTTCTTTTTCTCTTGATCAAATCGATTGACATCGACGCACGCATGCTTGCTCATCTGGGGACAAGACAGCTCAGACCGTGATGAATCCAAGCAAAACTAAAAGGCGAGAAAACTCGAGATGATATCCGAACGCGCTCAACTTGGGCCCATTGAGCCTGTTTCTCCATTCTTGACTCGTTCAACTTGTGTAGCCTCGACCAATGGACACAGTAGGGTAGGGACATGGATAAGCACCGCCCCCTGAGACAAAAGGGCTTCCTGTAGGACCGCCCTCTTGGATCAAGCAGCCAGCTCCTTGCCGTCGATGCGTCTCAGTCTCACAAGTCCAAGCCAATATACATCCGAACGCCGCATATCGAAAGACGGTCATCCCCGACGCCGGTGCTAACAGCTGAGTAGCTTCCCTCAGGTCCACCATTCCCAAGCGCGAGTCCTATGTAGGTTTTGATAACAAAAACTGCCGCCTTCAATATCCCTTCAGCGGAAGAAACGGCCCATCATGTTGCTCGCGAGACTCCTTGCCAGACCAGAGCCCGAGAGGGCTGAGCCGGCGAAACTCGACGCCTGGCTGAACTTGTCGCAGCGGGAAAAGGCCACGGTATTGGTGATGGTGAGGACCAATGCAATGACTGCTCGAAGGGAAGAAAAGAATGTGTCAGCAATAGAACATATAATTTTTCGAGCAGGAAAGAGAGTAGAAACGTGTCACACATACCGATAGTGACCAGCCAAATCAAATTCTGCAGCCTCACGATCGCGAGCACCGCGAGGGCAACCCACAGCGCTGGGGCGATGTACATGCTCAACCAGAAGAAGCGCTTATCCGTCTTGTTCTCGACCCATCCGCCCGTGTTGCCCGCCGAGCCGCGAGACTCGAACACCCAGTGGCTGTCGCCCGTGGCGGTGTTGACCTCGTTCCACCACCGCAGCCCGACCAGCCGTCGGCCGGCGATGTTTTTCAGGTAGTAGAAATCCAGAGAGAGGAGGAGTAGCGTGAGAATGAAGACGAGCACGAAGTTGCGGATGAAGAGCACGCCGAAGAGGTACATCAGGAGACTACCTGTTTAGGGTGGAAGCAAGATATGTTAGCATAAATTTTAATCTTTCAGATCCGGTGTTTAGGGGTCGAGGGAGTTGTGTGCATCGTCGGCTCTATTCGTCCAAGGGCGAGGGTAGGCAGAACGCATACCTATTCGGAAACCCAGGTAGGTGAGGAGGGTGATGGGGTGGGCGCTCAAGCGCCAATTAAGGGTACCGGGCTCGTCTGCCATGGTGGAGGAGGGTTTGAATTAGATCGTCCTTTGCTCTCGTGTATTACTGTTGTAGGTCTCGCATGTTCGAGCCAGCGTACAAACAAGACGGAGATGTCAGCGACGCTGTAGCAAAAGAGACGCTTCCGACGACGCGTGCAACCTGCAGGCGCAGGCGAGGCTGCAATGAACAGAGTTGCTGCTTCTTCATTGGCCCAATCCTGTACTTTCCTCGGTTGAGCTGCCGTTCCTGCTATAAGTGCTGCCACCTCCTTCGCATGCATTACGACAAGGAAAAAGAGTCTTTACGACGCATGCCGGGTTGCGACTCGTACGACGAGACTCGAGTCTAAGGAGCCCCGTATGGCTCCTCCTTCTAATCGAGCACCGAATCAATAATGTCACGTTCTGCTCTCCCTCCTCGTTCGCGCCTTCCTCCTGCTCGGGATCCTGTAGCTCCGACAATTCATGCGGCGCCCGTGTCGAAAGCCAGACCTGGAAGGCTCAGACCAGCTATCTGGTCCATTGGCATATTCGGCATCGTTACGAGCGGAGCATTAATCGGCGCTTTCTGGAAGGCCGAACATCAGCAGCAGCAGCAGCAGCAGCAAACGGAGCTATTACAGGAGGAGACTTCAACCTCTCCCACAACTCCCACCGCTCAAACAGCCTCTTCACCCTCTACCTCAACCTCGGACAGTACAACGTCTTCGAGCTCCGCCAGTGCTCTCACTCTCGCCCAAGTTCAGCACGAAGTGTCCTACACCAACGCCATAGACAGGCTACAGGGCGTGCGGGCGGGATTGGTGCTGAAGAAACAGGCGCTGGAAGATAAGTTGATGACTTTCCGCGAAGAGCAGAATAAGAAGCAGGATGAGGAGCGGATTCGGAAAGAGGTGGCGATGAAGAGATGAAAAAAAAGACGGGACGAAAAAGAAAAGAGAGAAAGAAAGATAACAAAGCTCGAGATGGCAACACTCAGGGCTCCGGCAAGAGCGACTTGATGGTTTTATCCGTGCAGGGCACAACAAGTGGGCAAGGGCCATCGAGATAGCACGGTGATGAATGGTGTGCGAACGTCCTCGAAGGTTACGCCTTCCTCCTAGCCTCAGAAGAAGTGCTCTAATGTGGTGCCCAGTGTAACATGCCAGACGTGGAGCCCCAACCAGCCAGAGAACATCCGCAAGATATACCGGCACGCTCTCCGCGAGGTGCGTCTGAGCCTTCATATCAGACCACTTTGATGCAGCAGGCCCAGGGAGCGATTTCAGGCAAGAATGAGAACCGCCCCGATGAAATCTCGTCCCTACAAATTTTGTGAGGGACAGGGAGCAAAGCAGTCAAGCTGTCTTTTTCTGTCTCCGGACAGAACTCGGGCTTTGTAGCTTCAAGCTGAACTACAGGGGTGTCGTGCAGAAAGTACTTCTCGGGTATTCATGCATATACGTTTACCAAGACGAACGGACCTGGGGAGAGGAGATGGGGAATCTACCCAGGGCTACGAGGTTGTCGTCGAAACGGCCTGTCGTCCACGAATAGACAAGATCCTCAAGATATCCTTCTACCACTATATACTACGTGCTACCAGCACTGCTCAAGACAGCGGGAGCGGAGCAGAGCGAAGCAAAAAGAATTCGAAGGTGCAAAACACAAACTTCTGTATTTTCTTCCCCCATGACCATCAATTCCTTGCTCACGACCCACCACCAGTGTGGGCAATGCGAGCAGCAGCTGTAGTAGTAGTAGTAGAAACGTGCCGACGTGCCATTGACATAACGTACGTAGGTAGTTTTCTCTCTTTCTAACTGATTTCATAGAATTTCCAGTTCCCGAGTAGTTCAAAGTTCCCCGTCGGATAAAATGTCCAAATGGGCGGGGGACAAAGAAACAAACAAGCTTTCAACTTGCATCCTCAAGTTTGGCCCCTTTTTTCTTGCGTAGATCCAGATCCCCTATGCAATACCACACACATACACACCACGCAGAGAGATGTGAACCGTGGAAGTGAGAGAGGGCGAGGAGAGATGAGAGGTGGAGAGAGAGAGAGAGACAGACCCGAAAAAAACACGACAAACTCCCCCCATTGTCGACGCAACCGCAACGCACAATACATGGTTCCCTTCCTTCACAGCAATGGGCATCCACAACAACATATCCTGAGAGAAAAAAGGACTCCCCAGCTGTCAAAAGAAAATTTCAAACCGCCAGTTTTCGCCTCTCCGGTTATTTCCAGATTCGTTTGATGGTTGTCGTTTCAAAAACCCCCTTCCATTCTGTTTGACCACAGATGTCTGAGATTTAAACAAAGCCATTTCTCCGCCACGCGCGCAACGAAGGAGCCAGACCTAGTCTTCTTCTGCTCCTTGGAACAGACGCCGGCGCCTGCCGGTCCCATCTAGCCCAAGTCGTGGAAACCACTACTTCTTAGACGAGGGTCCGAAGTCGGCCTCAACGGTCTTCTGGGCGCTACGTTGTTTTTCCACTTTGAATTGCGCCACTATGGCGATATGGTCACTCGGGAAGTGAAAGTTCGGGAAACCGGGGACTCGCTTCAGGTATTCTGGGTCGATGGCACCTAGGAGACCAATTACACGCAAGGACGTGTTGGAATACCAGATGTAATCCAACACATCCACGAAGCTGGGCGTGTAATTGGTGAAGGGCATTTCCCCATCGATAGCGGCGTAGGAAGATTTCAGCGAGAAGTTGTGTGACATACCGGCTCGGGAGAATGCGCCGTAGTCTCTGCCGTCGAGGTCGGAGTGTTCAGCTGTCAGACCTTTCTTGGTGAAAAGGTCATACACTGCTGAACCAGCGCCAGAATTGAAGTCACCACAGATGATCATTGGTATCTGTGGTCCGGAGGCATAGGATAACGATGGACCGGGGTCGGGCTGAGGCTCATCCTCAGCGTCAGAGAAACGGAAGACTTGTTTGTTAGTGGCGGGGGGCATCTTCGCGTATCTGTCGGTGAGCTTTGACAACTCCTCCATAAGGACAGCAGCTTGAATCAATTTCACGTCCTTGTATGCAGGATCCCAGTAGATGTGGGCGTTGACAACAACCACTCGTGAACCGGTCACGCGATTCTCCAGGAATACAACCGTAGCAATGTCATCTCTCTGCCAGACTCGATTCAACATGTCTGCCGACGCCTTGGCCCCAGGTCGCTCAACAGCCTTGCGACCGAGAACAAGATGCTGGGTGTCAAGCACCATATACTTCTTGTCTTTCCAGAACGTACCACAGCCATCGACAAATTTGGCACTGTCGCCGAGAGTCTCAGCACGACTCTTTTGGGCGTAGTATCCTTTGTACCCCGAGATAGACAGTTCTCCACGGAAAAAGTCGTCGTAGCTGCATCGATCCAGTTCTTGCAAACAAACGATGTCGGCATTCATTTCGCGGATCTCCTCTAAAATCAATGTCTTCCGGAATCCCCACGTGAGAACGCGCTCCGGGACATAGCCATACTGCTGCTGTGTCGCATATCGGTCGCACAGAATGTTGTAATTCAACGCTTTTATCGTGTCTTGCGTGGGGTCTTCGTCGTCGATATCTTCGATCTGGTGCCATTCTCTTTCGCGCGGAGGCGGTGGTTCTGAACAAGTGAAGTTAGCATTACGATCGGCAGAACAGAATACAACGAGTCCAACCTGGCATGCTCTCTCTCAGATATTCAATCAACTTCCTTGTCCCGCCTTCTGTGATTTTGTCCCGCTGGCCTTGTTCCAATGGATTCCCGTATATCCCCAGCATTTCCAATTTGAATAAGAAACCAAGTTCGTAACACAGAGTTTGGATGTGGTTACTGAAGAGGAGAAGCTGTTTGAGGTTGGTGAGCATGCCGATCTCTTCGGGAAGTTCGGTCAATTGATTGAAAGAGACGTCGAGATGCTCGAGGTTTTTCAGCCGTCCAATGTCGGGTGGCAGGGATTCTAGATGATTATATACGAGATCGAGACGTTTCAGGAAATGGTATGAAGGATTGAACAGCACAGGAGAAAGCGCGCAGAGACCTTGACCTCCCAAATCCAACTCATCCCAGGTCTGCCGGCTTGTTGCTTGTCCGTTTGACGTTGCCGATCTGGCATTGTCTGTGTGCATGTCTTCGGCCGCGGCACCTAGAGGGACGTAGTTGACACCCTTTGAATGGTGCGCGACACTGCGCGCGCGTTGATTAGGCCCATTCAAATCTTTGCTTTCTTCCCAAAACTGCTTTTGTTCCCGCCAATGCTCGTTGTCTGGCTCTTCAGAGTCGTCATGAGGCAGGCCATTTCCATTTCCGTTGGGCATATGCTCGTGAGGATAAGCCGGGAGATGAGGGGTCGCAGTTTGAAAACCACCCGAGAGATTATGCTGGTGCCCTAATTGGGCCCCGTGATGGTGTTGACCATGATGCTGGTTGACGTTGTGATGGCCATGGTGCGGCTGTTGGTATTTTGGCAGATGCATATTCCCATAACGTTGATGGTTCTGCGTTCCATTCATCAGGCCATGTTGAGGCTGATATCCATTCTGGGCATACATGTTGAAGTTATGGCCAACAGAATGACTGACAGGGGAGCGAGAGGGAGAAGGGGTGTCGTTGGTAAAAGGTCTTCGTCCACCTGTGGGAGATGTGGCTCGGGCCTGGTTTCGGTGCGACGAGATTTGGGGATAGAATTGCGCGCCCCCAGGCTGCTGATGGTACCGGAAGTTACCATCCGCCATCTAACGAGGCAGACGAGTGGAGGCTATGGGAGACGTCGAATATAGGTATTGAGGTGGAGGGGTTGGGACCGCGCAGTGGGCTATCGAGGATCGGACGGAGGAGAGGCACGGTCTTCGTTTCTTGCACATCAGACCCGGCGACGGAATCGAGAGGGGAGGACAGAGATGGCAATTTGAGGGCTCGACGGTTCCGGCACCGAAGCGTGGCAGGTCGAAGGGGGTGAGGATGAGATCGAGGCTCAGAGGTTGGATGGACGGAGAAGCTTGCAGCGCAGTTCGAGGAACAAGGGTGTGGCTGGTGGTGGCGGCTAATATGGAATTGTTTGGGGCGACTGACTGAATATTAAAAATAATATTCTGCAGAGATACCAATGGAGATTTGCTGGGGGAAGAAGAAAGGGAACGAGTGTCGAGATGGCTATGTCGAGTTGAGGAGTGAGTGGCAGCAATGTCAGTCAGTGTCACGCCCGTGAAGCCATGATTTCAGCCAATCGAGCTGGTCTTGGCGGTTGGATGCAGCAACGAGCCCGAGGAGCAGGAGTCGTGACTACGGCAGCAACTACAGACAGCGACATACAGTGACATGCAGTGATAAACGAGACTGTCATTCGGATCAATCGTCTGCTCAATCCATCATTATCTCATGAATACCGCTGCTTCATGGATCGATACTTTTTCAGAAAATAGAGAGCCTCGATCTCCTTTTTCACATACTCCGCCCGCTGGATCCCCTGCCGTATCTCTTCTTCGTCCTGCAAATGCGCCTTTGACATGAAGGCCTTGTGCAACCTAGGTCGAAAATATTCATAGCCCAGGGGATAATGTTTGCCCATTTCCAAGAGCTCTAATGCTCGGCGCGGTCAGTTTGGAAGTAGACCAAGTTGAAACAGCTCGAGATGAGCCTAGACCCTCATACCTTTGTAGATGTTGATCACCTGTCTCCTGAGCTCGAAGTTCATCTTTTAGTTTTGAGTTCGCTTTGGCCATTGCCGTCAAGGCTGGTGGCGTTCAGCAGATGGACAGGCTGCGTGAGGCATACAGGTGAATGATCATGTAATGTCCAAGTCAAAGCTGCCTTTTTGCATTAAATGATCGACTCGAATATCTACTGCGGAGCATCCGTGCAGTAGTCCGCCAAATAGACAGAAATCTGCCCGAGTGTGCCTTGCAGCCTGCAAATCTCAATTCCTCGACGAAAGGTACCAGGATGATGGTAGCTACACAGCTCGTCACGGTCTGGCTGAGCACCTGTTGAGGTAAGTGCAGGTATTAGAATCCGTTAGTCTTCCTCCCTCTCCAATGTTCCTCCATTCGGATGATTGAGGTACCTCTGTATTCATCACTCGCCCTTGAACACCCGCCAGAGCTCCCCTATATCTCTTAGCCTGTCCTTCACGATATCTCATCATCACATCTTTCATCATGACGGCCGTCATCGAAGAAGCTCACCCCAATCATGAGATAGAACGGGAACCACTTACTACATCTGCCAGCGACGAGGGGCCAAATGAGAATGCGATTCGACAGGTATCTGCTTCATCACTCGTCCATAGGATGGCTAGAGTCCTAACTCTGCAACAGACCGAAAATATAGAGCAAGACAGCCAACGGCCCTCTAATCTCGAATTAACACTCTCCGTTGTTCTTTTCACCCACTTCATCTACTTACCCGTCTTGGGCGTCGGAATTCGCCTTGTCAGCGGTCATTTCTTTGGGCTGAGTCGTGAAAATATGTATGGGATTATCGGCTCTTGGTTGTTCTCTCTTGTTGCCCTCATCCTGGAAGTTGTCCTGTCGCGACATGATGTAAAGGGGCCACGACCAGCTGAAGAAAGAATCCGGGACAGCGTGAAGTGGATAGCACAGGTCGCTTGGACCTACGTCTTCTGCTTCTGCCTTATCCATCTCTTCTCTGACACCACGCCGGACTGTACGACAGGCAGTCCTTCCCAGTAGGGAGCAAGAGCGGTTTTCTAGCCAGGCGCCACATTTAGAGGCAGTGTTGGTAATCGCCCGCGAAGCAGCCTCCGAGGCCTATCCCGGGGACAACACGCTTCGACTCGCCTGGAGACAATTCCTGGCTACCATCACGACACTACTCCAAGAAATAGTGGTTGGTGAATGAGAAGATATCATGAGGATCAGATTTAGTAATTGGGCTTGGAGTGTATTTCATTCTTTCATGACAAATAATTGGAGAACATAAGTTTCCTATGGCCAACTATAGCTACACGTCGACAAACGGGACGACAATATGACTCTCATGGCCTTCTCCGAAATGCAAAACATGTCTCCCCTTATTCCCGGTCTGAAACTGTCCGCGCAAAGGGGGAAATTCGGCCAGCGTCATCGGATGGCCCGCGACCCTGAAAGCCAGCTTCTCACCCGCCTCGAATTGAACCGCGGCAGGCCAGATCCCAATCTCCAGCTTGACAATTTGTCCGGCAGGAATCTTATGCTCCTGCGTGTGATCATGTGCCGGCCAGTGAGGCTTGGACAGATTCCGATCGAGCTTTCTATGACTAGCCCGCAAGACGCCAGAAGGGCCGATGTACTTCAAACTGTTGATCTCCTCGACGTCTTTGTCGGATGATACGCCCAATTCATGCAGTGGGACGTTGACATTTTGCAGGACCTTTCCGTTCTTGTCAACCTTGCGGATGATCACAAATACGTCCATGTCATCGTGATCCGCACTCGACATGTGCAGGACTGCTTTGGAGTAGCCCATCAGGGTCGTCTTTGCTGTGAATGTATACGTGAACTCTGCGAACTCTGGATCTTCGTCAACTTGAAAAGCTGGAATGTCCGATTGATAGGACGTCTCGCCTGCAGCTATATTATCAGCAATTCCCTCAAGTGCTCTGTTCTTCGCGAGCCATAGTGTTTTGTACTGCGTCTCAGGAATCGGCCAGTTGGCGAAGGGAACGTTATCGATTGGCGACTGGCACGTAAAGTGTCAGCTGTCGATCGAGACCTTCGCAAGATGGCTCTCACCTGATTATACCGTAGAATCGACATACGGGCCTTGGGGGTCTCCTCCCAGTCGTTCTTGACGCCTTTCGTGTAGAAGTCGAGGAACTTCTTCAGGTCATCCGAAGTTTCTTTCTGGTACAAGTCGCGCCACTCATGGCTGGAATGAAAGCGGAGCCTGCACACAATCACGTTAACACCCGATGCCCGGGGCCACTCCTAGACCGTCACACTGACCATTTCTTTTCATGTCTTAGATCTTCAAAACCCCGGACTGATCCAATAGTGTGAAGACCACTCGACATGCTGCCGAGTATGTATGCAGGTACATCGATCAACTCCACTTTGGCTCGTTTATCCGCCCAATATTCGTTCATAAGGGGATATTGTGCCAGCATTGCGATCGGATCCTCTTGCAAATTCTCGCCTGAATTTCGTTCAGTGAATAAGGGTCGAAAATAGTAATCTCTGGGTTGTCTCGGAGGGCTTATATCACTTACCATATAGTCCATGGTCTCTCAGAAAATGCCAGAACGGAAGATAAGGAACTCCTCCGCGACAGAGAGACTCTCGGTACATATCGCCTAGACCTTCCAATGGCAGCATACAGCTCAGGTGAGGAGGTCTTTCTGCGGCAATGAACCATTGAGCCATAGCCAGCCAAGACACGCCTATCAGAGCAATGTTGCCATTGCACCAAGGCAGACCAGCAAGATGTTCGATAGTGTCATACCCGTCCCTCCCTTCTGCCGTTCCATTGAATCTTCTCCAGTCAGCGTCTTCAAAGTTGATGAGGAGGAATGGACAAACCTGTGATTTCCTCCCGACTTCATGATGCCGCGGGCGTCGATATTGACGACCGCATACCCATATGCCGTCCATTCTGCTGGGTCGGGCGCCTCGAAAGACTCGAAACCAGAGAGTGCAGTTTTTGGAACCCCAACACGACCAGGTACAAGGTCGAGAGACAGGAAACCTGTACCTGACTTGCCATAGGGACTCCACACTAGCAACGCTGGTACTTTCTCAACGACTGCGGCAGGTCTGAAGACATCAGCACGCAGGATAACTCCATCACGTAGTGGGACCTCTATGTCCCGATCCCAGATGGTCGCGGCCTCAAATCCACGGAAAGAAGGATCTTTACGATACCCCTTGGGTAATGTCGTCGATGACGGGTTCAGACCGTTGTAACCCGCATGATGGTGGTCAATCTTTGTGATTTCCTTCTGAATGACTTCGATGCCGCCAACTAAGAATACCTCTTCATCCGCTGAAGCCATGGCTGGTAGCGGCAATGGCTGGACTGAACTCGAAGTCTGTATTCGACTGTAGTTTAGAGGCATCTTCTACTCGTTGCCATCGTAGCGTGCGCATCGTCTTATTTATCAGTCTTGAAAGGCTCTCTTCAAACATGCAATCGATTCTGAGTTGCTTGGTGTTTCATGTTGCTTCCCATGCTCTGGTCCTAGCGCATAGTCGGATTACGACCGATTCGACAAGTCAGCGTCGTGTTCGCACTTCGGTCTACGGCGAGGCGCAGTATTCAGCTTGAGCATGGACACCTCGCTCTCGCTCTGCGCCGAAGAGCGAGAATCCTTCTTCGTGGAATGGCATTTGGGTTCCTTCTATTCCCAAATCTGGTAGTGGGGTCCTTTGATTTATGGCGGCAGTTGGGCGAACTGAGGTGAGATACCTATAGTAGATTCGAGGTCTCCTAACGAAGCGAGCGAAGGTATCTAGAAAGGACATTTTACTCAACACAGCTTGCGCTAGTCTCTTCCGGCACCTAGGCCACCTGGGGACCCCCCTCCCCAGAGTCCCTTCGTCTGGCACCAGCTGCTGCAACAATTCCGTCTTTACCAGTATATCCCAGGCTAGCACAATTACCAATGAGCTTGAAGCCGGGCCTTCCAGATTCAATTCACAAAGATGGTAGAAATGGAGGCGCGAAGTCATTCGCCATGGATCTTGGCTAAATATCGATTTCTAGCCAGTTTGTCATTGCTTGATACTACGTAAGAGCAACGTCAATCCTCTCGGAGTCAACGTTGAATCCTGTAGCGCTTTAGCTGGCAAAGCAAAGGTCTACATTTTCCTGCGCCTTGTCTATGGGAGCTAGATGTTGAAAATGGCTGTTCCCAGCGTGTGCTTGCTTCCTCACTTCTCGCTCACAGAGGGTGAATCAGCTTCGTAATGAAGCGTATCACCCCCTTTGACACCCTGTTCAGCATCGGTATGATGGTTTACGATCGTATGTGTCGCGAAATCGACCTCAATATCGCGCTGGTAGATGGCTACCTCGTCTTCATCGCCAAATATAGCCGCAACTTCTTCCAATGGCAGGCCGTTCGTGTCTGGGAACCATATCCACATTGCAATGGCCCCGAGTGTGCCGGGGATGATGAAACAGAGGTAGAATTTCCATCCGATGGTGTCGAACGCGGTAGGAGCACTGTAAATCTTTGTCAGTGCAAAACTTGGGGACAGTCGTGGGAAGGTAGACAACATTACCTTTGAAGCCAGATGATATTCATCAACGAGATCATGGCAACTCCCAAACAGACGCCCTTTGCTCGCAAATGCGTTGGGAAGATCTCGCCAAGGTAGGAGAACTGGGTACCGTCAAGACAGAGGCCGTAAAAGACCTGGAAGACGAAAAACATGGCCACGGCCGCCGAGAGGGCAGACCTGTTGTTTGAAGGCACAAAGTTCGCAACCAGCGCCGCCTCTATGATCAAGCTAGCCATGCACCCCAGAACACCAAATGAGATAAATCTATTGCGCGGAAACCGGTCGACCACCAACATTGCCATGGCATTCAGACCGAGCGCAAAGGTCAGCCATGCTGCAGGGTAGAGCAGCTGTTTGACCTCGGAGAAATCGAGCTGCTTGTAGAGAGAGGGACCGTAGTTATTGATGACCAGCACACCGGAACATTGGACAATACCGGTGGTGCCAACAGCGAGGAGGGCACGTTTACGGTAGGACGGCTTCTTGAGAATATGCATCCACGTGTTGCCCAGGGTCTTGTCGATGGCGATTTGCTTTTGGATCTGATAGAACTCGGCCTTTGCCGCATTGTTGTCCGGGTCACTGGGGTCTGCGTGCAGTTTGAAGAGCACGGCCTCGGCCTCTGCGTCTCGCCCTTGCATGACCAGCCAGCGAGGGGATTCCTGTCACAAAGAGCTTAAGTCAACGTCACGGTTCGACGAGTTTTCGATCGCTGAAAATGCGCCCATTCTTTTCCCGTGGTGTTCGATTCCGCATGCTTGATATACAATGGCATAGTATGAAACAGCAACACTCACAGGGACGTACAATAATCCCACCAACAAGCACAGAGGCCAGAAGCACTGGATCGCAATTGGGGGCCGCCAGGTATTCGTGCTGCCATTCTGCCAGAAATAAAACCCGAATCCAACCCAACCCTGAATGGTGTAACCAAGCACCAGCATGACGGCGTGTACATCAACAAGCGCACCTCGCAAATGAACTGGCACAATTTCGTTCATGAGGATCGGGACAGCTGCGAGAATCATGAATGCAGCAGCGCCGGCGACGAATCTGAAGGCAATGAACATGCCGACATTGACAGAACCGGCCATGATGGCACCGGAAATGACCGCCAGAATGGCCGACTGAGGGACATGTTAGCGAGTTCACTGAAGAAAAGCACATCAAGTAGATAGATGGCCCTTACCACAGCGCAGGCCCATTTGCGCCCCCATTCTGGTGAGATCGTTAGCATTGAATCCTCCGTAACAGGATTACCGAGGTCCTTGGAGCTTTGGGGACGCACTATCGGCAACTGTTGGGAGCAACAGAGTCCCGATGACACCTCCGGTCTGGAAGAGACCGTTCATGGTCGATATCAAGTCTGTTCCATTTGCTCGTGTGGCGAGGTCGAAATATTCGATGAACGATGGTTGACCTATTTGGCACAATTAGTCCGATCGCCGTCTCGTCTTCAGAAGCGCGTTCTCGACCAACCTAGAGTTGTCCCGATAATACTAGCCGTGTAGCCATATGTCAAAGATCCAAACCCCAACACGGCGAGAACTGCACAGGTATGGGCATTGAGTTTCTGTTTGCGAAGGAGGCCTTCTGACGCGGAATTGCGACGCATGATGAGACACGAGACAGATGGTCAACCTGGAAAGAGATAGGAATGATGCAGAAGCAAAGAAGTCAGGGAAAAAAAAACAATAGCCAAGCACAAAAGCAGAGATTCATATGTCCGATCTGTCTCCAGGGCCAGGTCTCCTCCTTCCACTGTATCTGATCCAGCTAGTGCTGATAGCTGGAAGCCTCGTTGTCTCGAGACTCTAATTTCCCCAGATTCCCCCCCAAATATCCCCGCATTTGGCAAGACAGGAGCCTAATAGCCTTGGATGCCTTGGGTACCGGGTGTGGCGGGGTCCAGGGCGCGAATAGTTATTGGTGAAGATGGACATCGGCCGATATGTCGCCCTCGGCAGAGGCGCCTTGACTCAGAACTATCCGAGTCAGAAGCGTGATTTCGTATGTCAGACAGGGGTTTCGCTGAGTGAAGAGTCAAATCCATGGATGTCAGTAGACACTCGATGCACCAAGGCTCTCGAGCAACATGAGTCTGCGTGAGCGACTCGATCGCTTGTTTATCCAGTCGACCGATGCTCAGCCCCCTGAAAGCTCCGAGTGCGCTGCCTAGTAAGGACAGAAGCGTGGTAGCAAACCACATTCAATGGGTAGTCGATTGGTGCTAGTCTCGCAGAAACTTAAAACCTGACAATTTTGCTGGATTGCAACGAACTTTGAGGTTGTGGATCCGAAAGCACGTTGTTCTCTCATGCAGCTCATGAGATATGCCGCGCACCAGTTGATGGACCCATAGACTTTCCCGGCATTGTGGGTGATTTGATCGTACAGTAGGTTGTTGTGAGCACTTTCATGTGTAATCACCATCAGCACCTCACCCCTGCGACCAGATGGCAAAATGCAGCTCTGAAGCTCTGTGACACGAGTACATCATGCTAGCTCAACAATCGTGTCCAAAGAGTGTGTCCAAGAACCTCGGTTGCAATGCCAACATCGTGCCTGCTCGCAAGGTATTTGTACAGTGTCGACGCCTGCGCCACGTACTCACAGAGGAGCACCTCTCTTACGGATGTGTTCGAGGTACTTCTTCTTGACTGTTGCATTTCCGAATCGATAACTTCCTCGATCCTCCATCCACTCAGCCACCTGCTTCCACGGAATTCTATTCACGAATTGACGGAGAATGTCGCTGGAAAGACCTTCCCAAACTCCCAAGGATATAGGATTCGAGTTAGAGAAGCGTATAACGCCATCAGAGAGGGAACGAATCTGCCAAATTAAGATTGTCAGCGATGAGAACTCGTGAAAAATCCAAGCCTTACTCACATCGTGTGCTGACCACTCTGGCTTCCTCACTCGTGCCTCTTTAGGCTTTGTCAGAGTGCGAAATCGTCCTCGGAGAGTTGACTCGGCTTCTTCTAATCCCAATTCCGCCTTGATTTGTTTATACGAATGGCCATCTTGTCTCATCTTTACTAGAAGCGCATCCTTGGAGGTGTCGCGTTGTCCTGGTATACATGCCTGCCGTCTGCTTGGTGTTGTCACTGCGCTTGTAGGAGCTGCAGTCGATGGAAGGGTAGTGTTCGCTGGAGTGAGAAATGCGGTATTGGGGTCCTCAGGGTCGGGATATTTTGTGAGGTGATTCTGTGTCGGTGATGAAACATCTTCGTAGCCCTGGACTGTGGGAGTAGCGAGAAAGCCAGTCAAGCCCGGGCGATCATCCATGGAATCAAATTCTGCTCCAGCCGATGTAGGAAATTCAGGTAGTGGAGGGTAACTCAATGTGTCAGTCTGGTAATGAACTTCTTGTGGTGGAGTGAACTTAGGATCAATCTCAGAGTTGAGAAATCCGGACTGTGCGAACGTCTGTCTCGTGTCAACTTGATAAAATCCCACCATTTGCGATGATGGAATTTCAGGACTGACCCCAGTGTTACTGAGCGCAGTTTGAACCGAACCATCTTGATACGATCCTTGTCCTTGTGACGCCGTGAGAATGTCACCAAATTCGGATCGGGCGAGTTCAGCCTGACCTGATGGTCCAACTCTCATCTCCGTAGACGATCCCCAAGTCTGTGGCTTTTCTTCTTGATGATTTGTAGGGCTAGAAACCCAGTGGTCCCTGAATCCAGAATTATTCTCTTCCAATGCCGAATGTGACATGAGATGATGTGCGTCAGGGACCTTCTGACTTCCAAAATCCAATTCGAAGGGAGCGACGTTCGTGTTCCGTTCTATTTCGAAGGAATCGAAGATATTTCCGAGGTCAGGGATATCGAAGGAAGCTTCAGGAGCCAGGGTAGGGTCGTTTCTGATGGGTCTATGCGCATTGAATGCTGCAGGTTTGCTAGGGTTCGCTGGATAAACCGCGGTGGCAGGAAGATAGGTACTAGGACCGGCCGATGGAATGCCATTGTTGAGTTCTAAAGCTGGATGTCGTAGATACTCCTGTGATAGAGGATATGGAGTGGTCTGCACGAGTCTCTGGCCCACTGGAGGTACATCTGCAACCTGGGAATTGTTTCCACGTATCAACCACGGAGTTTGACAGTTATTCGACATTGTGGGTCTGTCTTCGAATGCACCTGGAAGTGGCTGGATACGGCTGTCGGTTCCAGGGCAGCTTGAATAGTCTAGTCGCTGGTGCAATGGAAGACGTATTGTGGACTTGCAGGCACACGTATTTCTTTGAGCATCTGGGAGTCGTGGACCATTCTTATATGTTATCACCGAAGGGTCTGAGACCTGTATTCCAGCAGAGTGACTGTTTCTTGCCGTGTCATAAGACTTGGTGTGTGAATCTTGCCCGTCGATGGCAGTGAAGGCATCCAGTGTATTCCATGTAGACAAGTGACGAAGTGCGGGAACATGCGCACCTTGACTCCTATTCCCATGACCGCAATCATTTATGCAGACGAAGTCGTGACCTGTGTCTGGGTCCAGAGGGGTCGACATTTCCAGGGAATACAAGGCTGTGTAATGCAGAAATTTCGAAGAAATGAAGACTATCGACTGATGAATGGATGAAGTCGCTCAGCACCAGACTTTGGATAAGCAGTTGCGTTTTCAAGTCGAGTCATTGGCCGTTACAATCAGCATTCGCGGGTTCATCCTTGGACACAAGCTCCAGGTTGTTCGTACTGCAAACAGAATCCAACCCATGGTGGCGGCATCAAGATGGAAGTCTTCCAGATGTGAACGAGAGGAGACTTGTAAAAGCATGCAAACTTGACTCGTCCGCTACCAAGGAGCAGCGGCTGTGTATCGATGCCTGAGCTCTGAAGTTCAAAATCTTGGTAAAGGCTACTGCTCAGTCTGGCGACACTTCAGTGGGTGGAGCGGTTGCACAGTTGCTCGTGGACAGTTGATTGACTCTCGCAACCGGCGGCGATGGACCAGAAACCCAAAGAGGCCAATCAGTCTGTTCGCGGGAAATCGACAAACCGCGCGGACTGCGACTTTTTGTCACCATTCCTTCTCTCCGGGTCGCATTCGGCTCTGATAAATAGCGAATACAGTTGCACGCCAGAAGCGTCGATGGGAAGAGAAAAGTTGTCTTGATTAGGACACCAAGTTGCATTCGACATGGACAGGCTCATCGGCACCATGGACGCAATTATCTCTGTCCGTTGCCACCACGTGGAAATGTCAAGCAGCTGGTATGCATGTCCAAAGAACGTTCCCCGAAGCTCAGACCGCCTCAGTACAAGCAACAACACCGCTGGACCACTGCTACAACTGCTCTAGACACTCTTTCTTGATCGTTGACATCCACGGCAAGAATGGAGGACCAGATAGAGCTGAAGACAATATTGAAAATTCCTCCATTTGTGCTCAGGAGAGACACGCATTATGCCGATGGGATCACCAAGCGGAAGATATGGCAAAGCACAAGCAAACATCAGGGGCTCTGTGCTACATGGATTGACGGCATGCCAATATCAGGCAGCGGCTAAGGGATCAAACTGCGGGTCCGCGCATTCGAGGCTCATTGATTGCATCAACGATGTGGGTGAGCAAGCCTAATCTATGCTGAACAGCCCCAATAATATGATGCGCAACCCTAAAGTTGGGCATGGAGATTTCTGAATCGTACCTGTTCATCGAACGGGAGGTACCAGCGTTGTGGAGCTGTCATATCGGAATGCTGCAGAGGTAGTCGAGAAATCTGGTGATTTGAAATCACTGAAGGGCTGTCCAGATGAAGGATTGGTTCTGTCTGATATAGTTCTCGGGCTACCATTGATAGAGAATTGCCAGGAACGTGGTGGCAAGAGGCCTGGTGTCGCCATCAGTTGTCTTGAGACAGCTTGCACAGTTATGAGTCGTTCATAGCGTGGCCTCCACGACTCTGTCGCCTTGTGACGGTCTGTGTGTTTTCCGAAGATATGGACAGGGTAATTGTTTCCTTATTGACTAGTATGATCGGAGTACTCTCGAAGCAAGTTTGGGCTCAAGCTGCCATCTCCAGGATCTGTTGAGCAAGATTGGTATGGAAAGAGAATCTGGGATGAGCAAATATATATATATATATATGAGGGCTTTGAACAAGTCTGATTGTATCCTAAAATCCTTTCCTCCGTTTCTGCGTCCCATGCCTGGTCTTTATAGTAAACGGGTTGGCATCTGAAAGGTGAAGGAGTGTCGGAAGGACAGAATCTGAGGCTACAGCGACGGTGGACTCTGACACATTCACTTAACGCCGAGAACGCCGAGCCAATAGAATTTTAGCATCCTTGGCGGTCCGTTAATTGCTGCAATCACATGGCAGGGGGATCAGCGACATTGCATGTCGCGTTTTCGCGATCGACATACAGTAGTTACATGCAGGAGTCAAGATGGACGTTTACTGGAATCCCTGGGTTGTCACTTACCAGTGTGATTCACAGGGCCATCTGTGGGTGGGCACTGACTGTAGCCGAATTTCAGGTAGATAGTCATTCATCGTGGCGGTACCATCGTGTATCACGTGATAGGACCGTATCACGTGCCTCCAATGACCTCCCATGTTGCCGCCTTCTTTGCTATTCAGAAACCGTCTATCAGCCACCAGGGTAGCAGTCAGTATTCTTGGGAGTGCCCGCTCCCGTACATATGACCATGGAGCCTATCCTGGGTCTTACGGAACCTCTACACGTCAAGGTGGCGCAAAGGTTCACTGCAGCGTCAATGGCCAATGATCTCATTTTCTCTGCAACAACCCTCGCCCATCTTCGGGCAGCAGGGGGAGCCACAGTAAGTAGGCAGCTGGAATCTCTGCTTATTTATATGCCAGTGCTTACAAAATCAAGTTTCAATTGCGTTATTGCCCAGCTCTGAAGAAGAAGCCACAAGGCGAGAAGCCTGATTCGAAGGAGTCAAAGCGACCAAAATTCGACCCATTTGCAGACCCAGCACCGGAACTTCTCATCGCACAAATCCCACACTCGGAGCCGTCACATACATTAGTCTTGAACAAATACCCCGTCATACAGAATCACTTCATCCTTGCCACCAAAACAAATAAACCGCAAACCAATCTGCTAGAGGAGGATGATATTGGGTTGGCCCATGCCTGCCTTCGTGCTTGGAAGGACCGGCAACATGAGCATCAATCCTCACGCCTTTTCGCATTCTTCAACTCTGGGGAAAACAGTGGGGCCAGTCAGGAGCATCGGCACTTACAGTTCCTTCCTGTCGAAGATATGGTAGACGCCGAGGATCAAGAGTGGAGGATTCTTATTGACCGCATGAGCGTGCCGGCGCACCCCAAGTTGCCGTTATATCAGGATCCCTCGCTGCCGATACTGCATTTCTCCACTCCTCTGGCAGAAGGAATATCGACATCAGATTTACATCATAAATATGTGTTACTCATGCGCGCAGCATTTTCTGCTACACAGGCCCCTCAAGACCCCATTAATGAAGAGATAAAGATAGAAAATGGTGGCAAAACGATATTTTCTTACAACCTTGCAATGACCGCTGAGAGGCTGGCGATATGTCCCAGGCGCCAAGAAGCCGCAGTGATTCCTGGGGCTGGTCCAGAAAGTTCAGTGGCTATAAATGGCACAATCCTCGCGGGTACGCTGATGGTCAAAGACGAGGAAGAATGGGATGTTCTTCGAAAAGACCATTCGCTCATCGACGGAATCTTGGCCTCCATCGGTTATCCTCTAGCTGCATGGGCGCAGCGAGTGACTGAGACGAAGATATGAGTATATCAGCTCACCTTTCAAACAGCGTCCCCACAGATAGAAGGCAAAAGTGTTGGCAATTTCAAATACGGTGACCGCATATTTGCAACCTTTTCACGTTCACGAACAAGTCAATCCTGGGCCATGGCACAAAATGTATTCGTACGAATTATACTCTTTCGTAGCCCCGTCGCCAAGCAGTCGCGCATGGAGGAGCTTCTAAAATGTTGGAGTTGGGAGTTGAAGCATGTCTTGCCGAGGGTCTAAAACATGTTGTGATTTACGAGGGAACTTATGGGCTCTCTGGAAACACACTGCCAGATCATGGTGTGTACTACTTGGAGAGACAACCTCGTAATCGCACCCCGCGGCCGTAACGAAGAACAAGACACATTACCTTGTAGCGACTTTAGTTCGCAGCACACCACAGAGGCTACCGCACCGGGTGTCCGAGCCTGTCAAGATGCCTCGACATTGCATGGACAAGAAGTGATAAGAGCCACAGTTTTAGCACGTTATGAAATGCGGTCAAGTGTAGCGTGGTAGACTGGGATCCGACGAACCCGAGAGCTTGAGTCGGTCCACCAAAGCCTTGAGAGTCTTGCAATCGTGACAGATCCGAGGCCACGCAGAGAAAACCACAGACTTGTCGTTGATTGCCGCAGTCCAGACCCTGAAATGCTCGCTTGCTGCGCAAGCCACGATTCTTGTGTGCTTGCAATGTCTGACCTTTGTTCTCTCGGTTATGTCGACCCTTTAGTAGTGACAGGTGCGAATGGGCGTGGCCAGCAAGTACGAAGTCGAAGGGAAAGGAAAGGAGGGGGTTGGCCCTCGTCCGTAGGGCTGCAGATAGAGAGCGACCTAGATCAATCAAAAGAGAAAGGCTGCGCGGGGTTGCGACTCCGTCTAGGCTTGAGGGGCTCAAAGATAGTGACCTGTCGAGAAAAATACGAGGTCTCTGCAGATGGCTTTGGAGCGATTCAGGCCAAAGGGAGCAATGTCTGGATGTGCAACCTGCTCAATCGGTAAAGACCTTGGCGGTTGGGCTCTCGGCTCTGGGCTCTCGTCCGTTTCGAGTATCATTGCCATGCCCTCTTTCGTAGCTTAGCTGATAAGATTCCCCTCTTTGGCACGATGTCCTGCACGTTTCTGTTTGAATTTCTGTGCTAGATCTGCAGAAACCGGGGGATAGCCAGCCAGCCTTTTGGATTTTGGCTTTTCGGTTATCAGAGGCAAATCCCCAAAACATGTGGTTTTCTCATCAAGATCCATCATATTCCGATAACCGCATATGGAAAGGACAGGGCTTTTCTCACAGCCTGGGCCCTGTCAGAAGCACCTCCTCACTTGTCCCTGTTCGAAAAGAGAATAGAACTTGGCTCAAAAGGGCAAATTGAGCAAGTCGTAGCCAATGAATATAGACGTTTCTGCGGAAGTAGCCTGGTTACGGGACGCTGAGAAGTTTCTCTGCCACTAGTGATCGCTGTAGGTGGCGCCATGCTTTGTACCGTTTTGGAGTCGAGAGTGTCTCAAGTGGAAGAAGAAGACTGAGCTCAAGGGAGTTTCCGGCTCCTGACGGATGATGGACAAAAGGTGGGCGCCACCATCGCCGACATCCAATGTCGTGGTGTTGGCTGGATCATGGCAACTCCGCTCCTTAAGGAGATCACTGCAGAGGAGAAGGTTTTCTGGATTTGGGCGGTCTGAAGGGCAGCTACACTCAACAATGGTGCAATGAACGGATCAGAATCCTTAGAGTTTAGTGGGGGCGAGGGGTCGATTGGCCAAAACACCCAGCGCCAGACCGCGACTTTGTAGGTAGCAGTATGCACGACGCCGAGTTTTTGGCTGGCGGAACACTGCCAGCACGAACCACTGACACCTCGACTCAAGAGACAGACACATCGAGACTGTACCAGTGGATCGCACAGACATGTTTGATGGCTGCACCCGCATCCGCCCGTTTTTTTTGATACCCGCTAGTATTTACATGCTGTACTGTATGTTACAAGGCGCTTGGACCAGTGTCGCGAGCGAAAACAACGAGAAAAAGTCTCGTTGAGAGCGCGACACCGTGACTGGAAGAAGACGCGGTCATGATTGCTAGGCGTTCTGAGCACCGTGTTCCTCAAGCTGGGGGCCACCGGTGTCTTCAGCCCTACGAGGCGGCTCCGTCTTGGTCTATCAGATGTTGCAACGTGGAATTCGTGATTCGAGCGTTGAAGTTTGGGGGCGAACAACGACGAGAACATCCTACAGCAATAGGGGGAGAGAGGTCAACGCGGATGCACGTTCAACAGTCAGCAGCAAGAGAGGAAAACCCGAGAAGACCATGCTGACGGATATGTTTGGCTGGCAGATTGGCAAATTAAACACCGGTAACCACAGCACGGAGGCAGAGATGGTTCACCGAGTCAACAGAATGAACAGGGGTCTGTATGAAGAAACGAAAGGAATCAATGGATGAATCATGGGTCTGTCCTTTTGGCAGGTCGGCGACTACTTTTACGAAGCCGAAAAGCTGAGTTGGTTTTCGGGGATGCTTGTGGCCTTGAGGCCTAGTCTCTAGTCTAAATTCCGGGGCTTTGGAGGCGTCGTTAGAGGGGGTTTCGCATGCGAGCGGTTCCAAAATGTATCCCAAGCACAGGCCACTCCCATGTTTCAACCAGGACTTGGAGCCAGCACTAGAAATTTGACCTGCCATATTGGTAGGCCGGCGTGGCCTTGAATCGCCAATGTAAAATAATAGTAATGATAATAATAATTACCTACCTAGGTAGGTGCGCACGTACTATGGTAGCAGGAGGAAATTATTGACTGAATCCTTGCTGGCGAGTTACTGCCCACCGTTCACGTGGTTTCGCTTGCAAAGAAAACTGGTTGATGACTGTTTCTAAAGTGCACATGCAAAGCAAGCCGTGTATCAACCATTGCCTTGATGCGAAACGGTGAGGGCATGCCACTACATGACTTCACCGAGGTACCATCCATACTACTCAGGAACGTTACGACATATCTTTCCTCAGAAGTCGGTGACGAAATGGAGATTTACTGCCTGTGGAGGATGTTGTGCATGTCGAACACTGCCTCAGTGCCTCCAGTTTTTCTCTCTCGTTGCGGTGTGAAAATAGCATCAGGCCAGGGCAGTGTGGCTCAGGCCTCGCAAGGGCCAATGAGGGATCTTGTCACCGCCACTAAATGGCCCTGCGCCATCGCAAAACCGAGCGACCTGGCGACTCCGAGGGGACATGGCCAACCAGGAAGCCCTGCTTGGTGGAGAACGCTTGTCAACCACGTTTTTCTGGCACCCAAGCAGACCGCATCTGCACGATGGCGCCAATCGCATCGGCCTCGCCTACAGCAGTACCGGATTGCGTCTAGCACGCTCTCCCCAGTGACCGACTAAGAAAGTGATTCCAGTGTGGACAGAGCCACTAAGCTCTCGCGGGCAAAAGTCCCCAACTCTCACCCTGCGTTGGGCCGGCTTCCGTAATTCTTGTCCCTCAAAGCAGATACGAGGACCAAGGCCACTCTTCCCAATCCAGCATCTCCAGCCTAATCCCGGCCAGTTGACCATTCGACATTTCCGTGGTCATGAACAGTCCCCCACAGTTGACTCGTAGTATGCCACAATGCCTCAGAGTTCAGACGGCCACACGGCAACATGTTGCCGCCGTTGGCTCTGGGGAATTGGTCCCCAGGATCGTGAACTCTACTACTGTTAACGACTGCTACCTGCGTCCCATGTCACCTGTTACTACACCACATTGCGACGTGTCCACGGTAATCATGAAAAGAAATAATTTGGATTTCTTACTGGGAGTACTTTTGCGCGTACCAGTACGGGCACACAAAGGCCAGTGGGATGTGGAAGCCACTGCACTGCACGGACCGGAATAATCTGTCTTCCGGGTGCCAGTACAGTCAGTACTCGTACCAGTACCCCACCCACGTTTTAATGACTTTTTCCCTCCTTCTCTCAGAAACCAAGTATCTCGGGACCAATACCGAGTGACATATGATCATCAGCATCAGCATCATCATCATCAATATCATCATATCCATCGACTAGTACACGGCCTAATCACCATACAGGGACCATGCAATGGCACCAGTTCGAAAACTGGCTCTGCTTTCTGCTTCAGGCGTCCCCGAAGCTAGCTTACTAGCACGCGCATTAGCCGACACTCTGACACTTACCATTTCGTGTATCGTCGATACAGCCACTGCACTGTGCCTCACCGAAGAAACGCGGCCCCCTGTCATGAAAGGGTCACGGTGAGTCCACCCCTGGAGCCCTGCCCCTCCCCTGGCCCTGGTCACAAGCTATAGGGCTAACCATCCATCCAGTCTGTGGGAACGCTCGGCCTCCTCCTCTTGATCTTTTGGGAGCCTTTGGTGGACAGGGGTGCCACTGTTTTCGGCAGGACCCTCTTTTTCCGACCTTATCCATCTCTACTGTTGTCTTCCAAAGGACTATATCTCACGATTTCGCCCCCCCATGGTCAACCTGAGACTCGCTTTACAGATATACTCTCACTCTACCACTCTACCTCACCAAGGGATCTTCACACCCTCAGCTACAGGACACTCAACAACGGTGACCTACCTGCCTGCCTTCGACGCGCCAGTATTCCGTGCCTCGTACCCTCCTTCCCGAAGCCCGACCCTTACTCCATCCAGTATTGATCGGCACTTCCCAGCAAGCCTCACGCCCATCTCGTCGACAGCATCTGGACCGTGGGAACCCGTATTCCTCGGCCTTTTATCGATATCGTTTCTGGAGCCTCAGGGACCTAGAATCAGCCCTCGGCCCCTCGCAAATCCTCTGGAGGACAAGACGCCTGTTGGCCCATAAGCCTGACAACATCCCCCGAGTCCTTCATAGAAGATCTATTTCTCTTACCCATCGCCTCATGAAGTCGTCCTGAGTCGACGCCTCATTCATAACAATGCTCGCCCTCGAGCACAACCGTCGTCAACAATTTGACCAAGTGTACGATTTTGAACACACCATCCAAGCACCTTTCCCGGGTCTGGCCATGGATATGTACGAGTCCGTCGACGCCATGTCCAACTTTCACACCCTGCCATACTCATATTTCGAGAACCCGGCCATGTTCGCGACCACCACCGCTCCCATGCAAACAGCCAAGCAAGAAATGCACCAGTTCCAGGACCTTCCACCTGCTCTGATTTCCTCCGGCTCAGCACCCTCGATCCCCAGCGCTTCGTCGTCAACTGTGGGTTCGCCATACTCGGGGCCATCACATACCATCTCCAGCCAGGATGGCTATGACCACACCGGATCTTCCTATGGACTGGGTGTACTGCCAACGATTGTCAACCACGACACCTTTTCGCATGACATGATGGGGAATTCAATGGAAGCTGAACTGGCTCTTGAAAAGCTTCCCGATAGCTTTGTGGGTGAGTGTGCCGATCTTTCCTCTTCTCAAACTCAACTGCGGACCGTTGCGCATCCCAAAGCCCAATTTGTGCAGCCGCTATCATCATCGCCCTCGTCTCATTGTTTTCCTTTTACTGCTTCGCCCAAGCCGCTGTGCATCAATACTCTTTTCGATCGTGCAGTGTCCACTGTACCTTCGGTCACTTCCACTTCGGTGTTTTCGACTGCCATCCACTCCCCTGCAACCGAGCAGACCAATGCAACACCCACACCCACCTTCAAATCACCCACAACACCAGCCTCAGCACGCTCCAGACAATCCTCTGTTGTGTCCCCTACGAAGGCAAGGGCTCTCCCGCCCACAACGCGCTCAAGTACTGGCCCTTCCTTCCAATCTCATATGTTCTCCCATCGCGCTGCAAACTTCGCACCGCTCCCATCACCACAGCAGCAACCACAACCACATGTCAATCGTTTCCAGTCTCATTTCTTTGCTCAAAGCAGTGGCAACTTCATGCCACCGCTTGAATCATCCTGTTCGTCTCTTCCGCTTGTCTTTCCTTTCTTGCCTTGCCATTTCCCGGCTTCTTTGGTGCACCCGTGACCTCGTTTCCATCGCGCAATTCTTTGTTCAGCTTAGGAACGCCACACTAACGAACTTTCATTTACGTACAGACCCCTCTTTGATCCACGCACCAAGACCCTACGGCGAAGCAGTCTTTCAAGACCAGGGACTTTTTGCTCCCACTATGCACCCATTCGGAAATACATCTCCCTCTGCTTCTCCGGCCCCCTCACCTCAACCTTATGGTGTCTACCCAACGACCCAGTTCTCAGACTCTTTGACAAACACTAACTACTACCAACCACAACACCTGATGAGCCGGAGACAGTCTCTCGCATCCTATGCCTCTGGCACCGTATCTCACCCAAGCCCGGCCTCGCATTTGGACGAAGAAGGTTCGGAAAAGGGCCGATGCCCTCACCCGGACTGTGGCAAAGTATTCAAAGACCTGAAAGCCCACATGTTGACCCATCAAGCCGAACGACCCGAAAAATGCCCTATCCTCACCTGCGAATACAACCAGAAGGGATTTGCCCGCAAGTACGACAAGAACCGGCACACATTGACACATTACAAGGGCACGATGGTCTGCGGGTTTTGTCCTGGGTCTGGCTCTCCCGCTGAGAAGAGCTTCAACCGAGCAGACGTGTTCAAGAGACACTTGACTTCAGTTCACGGTGTGGAGCAAACGCCACCTAACAGCCGGAAGCGAAGTCCTTCTGCCAACAATCGGAAGCTTTCCAGCTATTGTCAGGATGCGACAGGCAAGTGCTCAACTTGCTCAGCAACATTCAACAATGCTCAAGACTTTTATGAGCATCTGGATGACTGTGTTCTACGCGTGGTTCAGCAAGAGGAACCCTCCGAGGCTGTCAATGTCCAGCATCTGTCTCAGATCAGCAATGACCAAGAGGTTCAGGAAACCTTGGACCGTCACATGATCAAGACCGAGGACGCTTCTACCAGCTTTGACGATGATGACGATGAAGACGACGAGGACGAGGATGAGGACGACGAAGATGAAGATCCATCTTTCAACAGCCGGTCCGGTAAAGGGTCGCTCAAGACTCACAAACATCCTGCCTCAGCACGGGCCATCATTGGCGGTGGTATCTCCAAGCCTGGCAAATCATCCAAGAAAGGGATGACTTGGTCCAAAGGCGGAGTGGCCCTTGTCGGCAAAGGCCGCAAGAAGAGAAAGCACTATCCTCCATCTTGGGGCATGGCTGCTGAGAAGATGCGGATGAAGAAGCGGGTGCTTTGCGTCTACGACGGCGAGCGCCGGATCTGGAAAGATGATATGATGCTCCACAACGAGTTTGAAGTCCGGATGACCTTGCCAGATGGCAAGAACTACGTTACCGACCTTGACGTGGAGACTCTCAAGCGCGCCGAAGCCTTCCACAATGCCACGGACGCAGAGAAGGGGCCGTGGATCCCAACTTCTGAGGATAGTGGTCATACTTTTGACCTCAATGCTCTCATGGCTTGATGAGAATTTGTGTGTATTCATCTTGCGTTTTAGCGATTTGGAACGGGAACTCGACCCTTTGGTTTGGGGTCTGAGAGGAATACTTTACCTTTTCACCTTGATAATTGTTTGTGATTCACAGGAGTTCCGCACGAAGCTCCGTGAGGATCAAAAGACACGAACATTCTGGGACGGCCAGAGCAGGAATGACTGCGGCTGATGAAGACAATGATTTTGGACACCACTTTTGTAAATATGGGAATGCTTGGGCAAGGAGGGACAGTCTTCACATCCAACAAAAGATACCCCTCACTGAAGTTTCTGTCAAGGAAGGAAAAGGCTCGTGTACGATAGATATTCAAGCTTGCAAAGCAAGATAACTTGAAGCGCTGAGCGCTGAAATGAAATGGACAGAGATCCGATCTGAAATAAACAATCGCCCTCCTGCGGCTCTGCAGGGCTTCCCCCAAGCAACAGCCAGGCACTTACCAGGTGCCCCTCAGTTAAGCTAGAACGCAGCCCCAGGCATCAATTCTAGTTAAGACGTGCCTTTGCCAAGCCTTCCGTCATCTGTGCCTACGTGTAGAACCACGCCTGGCCTGCGAAAGGCAACCGCGCAACAATCATCACCTGTTGTCGGAGTGGTCAACTCAGATCTGCATTTAAAACAGGAAGCTCAATAACCCTCATTCAAATATCTTTCGCTTTCAGGCCTTAGAATCGACCTCATCTCCTTCCACACCACATTCCCGTCGTCATATGAACGCCTCAACCACCGAACTGCGGAAACCTAGTTTGATCGAGGGCGAGGGCCTCTCAGTTCCCCAGACATGGCGGCGAACGAGGTGCCATTGACAGAACAATATAATTATGGCGTCGTCGTCACTGGTAATCGAGGACCTCCTCCGTTTATCAGATCTCAAGCTCATTCTTGGACAGACGCTCCGAAATTCGATCTAGCAGCCTATATCTCAAATTACAGAGGTTTGCTTCCACCGTCTTTCTTCCTTTCTTTCGATCGTGGACTAACTTGAGGCTACAGGTCGAACCGTCTTCCGGCGACTTCACCTCATCGCATCATGTTCTACTCTCCTAGCCGAAGAGGCCGCTCGAATGGCCGTTATCGAAGCGAGGAAGGGCAGTGACGTACGAAACTATCAAGACGCCCTGACTCTATTGCGAAAGTTCCCAAGTAGTAAGAGCCTCGAGAGTTCGTTGGACCCGTCTTGGGCTGTTCAGCAAGAGAAAAAGAACGGGGCTGAGACGAGTCGCTTGGAGAGTGAGCTCAAGGGTTACAAGAATAATCTGATCAAGGAAAGCATAAGAGTCAGTGAATAAGCCAAGGTTTCTGATTACATGCTGAACTCTGTCTAGATGGGAAACGAAGATCTCGGTACTCATTACTACACGATTGGGGACCTTAATAATGCCGTCAAGTCGTACTCACGTATGCGCGACTTCTGCACCACTGGTGCTCACATTGCAGCCACCGCATTCAGAATCATTGCTGTTGCAATTGAACAAAAAAACTGGCTGGCCGTCCAATCGCAGGTTCATAAAGTTAAAAATATTCAGCTAAAGACCGAGGAGTCGGCCAGGAACCAGCCCAAGATCCAAGCGGCAATGGGACTTCACCAAATGTCGACATTTGACTACCGTGAAGCTGCCGTCAGCTTTATCAACACCGATCCTAGCTTAGGTGATAGCTACAGAGAGGTGATCTCGAGCAATGATGTTGCAGTCTATGGGGGTCTCTGTGCATTGGCGTCAATGTCTCGTTCGGAACTGCAAAGTAAAGTTCTGGAGAATGCCAATTTCCGGAGTTTCCTGGAGCTGGAGCCTCATATTCGTCGAGCCATCACCTTCTTTTGCGGTAGCAAATACAGCCAGTGTTTGGAGATTCTGGAATCGTATCGGGCAGATTATCTTCTGGACATCTACTTGCAGCCCCTGGTTACAGATATCTTCAGACGAGTTCGGACCAAAAGCATCATTCAATATTTCCAACCTTTCAGCAAAGTCACTTTGGTCAGTATGGAGAATATGTTTGGAAGGACAGCCACTTCGGGAGAAACAGTCAATGGTCTCGCGGCAAGGCAGACTTTTCTTGATGAAATTATTGGGCTGATTGAGGAGCGTAAGCTGGACGCCCGCATCGACATGGAAAAAGGCGTGCTCGAAGCTGTGGAGCACAACCAGCGGGCAGAAGCACAGCAAACAGCCCTCGATACGGTGGATGCTTTCGTCCGAGAAGCTCGAATGAAACTAATCAGGCTTCAAGTCGTCAGTGCTGGGTTAGAGGTCAAATCACCGTCCAAGAAAAAGGGATGGGGCATCGACCAGGGCGACGGCATGTGGGATGAAGGTGGTGATGGTCAACCGAGCCTTGTCGGAGCGGGGGGCCGGGACATCATAGGATCTCAACGCAAGGGCGGATAGGAACAGTCACACAAGCGGAAGAGGCCCAATGATGAAGGAGACTTACCTTGAGCGGCACAGGGACGCCAACAACAAAAAAGCTTTGGAGCGAAGACCCAATGGAATTATGACGACCACGATATCAACGCGACTGGGGCAGAAATGAGCGGCAACATGGCACCGCATCACGAAAGCAAAAAGGGCAGGGCGTATACGCGTTCTGCCGGAAATGACCGAATTAGGCTAACGGTTTCAGCGACGAAGGGCCATTTCGTCGAGGCTCTTTCTGTGTGCCGATGAATGGAAGGCCTTATGACAATACACCAGCACAGGGGCAGGGATGACGCGGTCAGGAAACGACCTGTGTATCAACGATACTAGATACAAGATCCCAGATGCATATTGCATTAGCTGAAAGACACGATACCACCGTGCGGGACGTGATGGACAGAGCGCAAAGCTAGGCAATTGAACCTGATTATGGGGAATATCCGTACGTTCCGACCTTTCTCCCAGGGACTTTTGTTGTGTATTGCCTGGGATTCGTCACCAAACAAGAAACGGAATGCATTTCAGAATGAATTCCCCGAACCATGACAGGTTGCCCTGGGCACGCAGCAGCATGAGTATGATCCACGTGCGGGCCGCGCGAGCTCATAGGGTACGTACGAACTTCCTCGAGTAACAAGACTAAGAAACGACCCAGCATTGATACAGATGACTCGCATAATGAACTAAGACTTCACGTCCACCTACCAGGAAGAGTTGTACCGAAGCCAGGCCGACGTTGGACAGGGATCGTTGATTTGTGTGAGCAGGCCCAACGGTATCCCAGTTATTGCGGTTGATCGGCGTTTTAGTCTTTCAATGGTTTGCTTATGACAACTGATGTTGACCTGTTTCTTCTTACTTGACCTTGGGCATGCCAATGGGTGAAGAGGTGTGAGGTCAGGACATGCCACCGGCTTACGAGGACAGCGGGCATGGCAGCATGGCTACTGTATCCTTCGTATGACTGCAGGTGGATCGACAAGACGCCGGCGTGTCTCTGCAGGCTTGGACGATTCTCGTGGACGCCGATAACTTAGTCAGCTCAAAGCACGTTCCTGATTGGGAAAACCACCTCCGAAGCTATATCTGCCTCTACCGATGTTTTTCATCCCGCCCCCATGCTACCAAATGGAAGGGCTTCGCCAGGCTAGTTTAGGAAAACCGACCCTCGTAGGGCTGGTAGTTGCTTGAGGCTACGGAAGACGTGTTTGTTCTTCCAATGAATTGTGGATATGGCGGTGTTCGCCTGGTGCGGAGGTGTAAAGTCACTGCACCAAAATACGACGTCGGGTAGTGAAAGTGGCCCGGTTACTGGCTTGTCATCATAGAACCGAAATGCAATTTGGTCACACTGCATGAGAACAACCGCCGAAAACCCCTGGAGTCTTTTTCTTTCGGTGAGTGGGGCGCCGGACGTATTCCACATGGGATGGCACGATGATTAGGGCGGTCCAAGGCAGGATGGTGGGATATGGCATCTACAGGCATTATCTGGGCAGAGCGGTGCCGGGGATGTGCCAGGGCCCAGGGTGTTTAAACCAGTCCTTAGCGCAAGAACCGGGGTATGTAAGAAAAAGTACTTGTACAGACTCGGGTTTTGGTTATTTATTTTATTTTACGGTAGGGCTTAGCTTGTGCAGGGAAGTGTGGGAAAACACGGCAATGCCAGAACGAGGTGCATCACCAGAATCTGCATGCATGGGGCCAGAAAAAAAACCAAACGGTACGGGCCCATCATCTTCTGCCCACAAGCGGCTCGCCTGGTTATTTTCTCTCACAAAGGCCCAAGGATGGAAGGATCGACGGATCTGAGACTGCATCGCACGGAGCGACACACTGTTTGGTGATGGGTCTGAAGGACTCGAATACTGACCAAGAGAAGAAGAGGAAACAGTATCGACGAGTAGTACTCGGACCGGTAGGGCTCAAGCACCGCAGCTGGAATATGGCACCCGTGCGAAGAGCCAGGAGTAAGCGCTACAGGCCAGTCCGGGGTCGGCATGAACTCGAATGGTCTACAAGTAATCCATTGGTTCATGGAGCGTGGTCGACCTCGAACATCCTCTTTGATGCCGTCTAAACGCCTGCCCGAAGAGGATATAACAAACGGCGAATAAGAGGCATCCAATTTATTGCTGATCTGGCCACGGCGACCTCAAAGGCACTGATTGAAAGGGGATGCGCTTTAAAGGGGAGTAATTGGGCAACAGAAGTGGCACCTTGAAGAGCACCAGACCTCCCCATGGGCAGCCCAGGTCGAAGACCTGTAGCATGGTGTATGTACTACAGACCTCTCACTTACCTGGGTACTGCTGTGCGACCGTCGATCTGTTGGTCACGCCTGACTGCTGGCCAACAGACACCGGTGACAGCCTGAGCGATTCAGTCGTCGGTCGCTGAAACAAGCAAAGCAACGACCGAACGAGTCCTGTCACATTCCGCCACATTCCCGAGAATACAGCTTGCTACTCCAGCTCATACTCAATACGTTTTCCATGGGACCAAAAGAGTGAGACCTTCGAGGCCAACGAGGGCGGCGGCGACATGTCACTTAACTCCTCCCCGGCGTGCGGATGCTTCCAACATTCCGCCCCCCTCACCCCGGATTTAGGACTTTCACCTCTCTTTAAGCCTCGAATTATCGAACATTCGTACCTGAAGTCTCCGCTGCGAGCGTCCGCGTCGACAGGGGAAAATCCGAGCGTGTCGTGGTCGGCATGGAGAGTCTATCCGCTGAACGGAGACTTTTCTTTACCTTGCCACCCAATTAACTTTTCTCCCACCCATACCGAGCCCCAAACTGGATAAACAATCAAGAGGGAGGAGAAAGCTTGACTCCGCAAGATGAAGATCTTGATACTTGCAGAAGCTTCTATTGTCTACAAAAGGTCGTGCACGGTATCTGTGCGAAGTCCTAGTTCTCGCATCCACCTTTCCAGATATATGCGAAATACGCGAAAAGATGACTTCCAGCCCCAACACCTCCTCGATCCTCCTCCAAGGAGGCACCGTGCTCAGCCATGACGACAATGACCACGTTATCCCCTTGTACGAGACCGATGTCCTCGTCCGCGACGATGTCATTGCCGAGATTGGCAAGAATATCACCCGACCGACGGGAGACGGCGCCGAGGTCATTGATTGCAGAGGAAAGATCGTCTCCCCGGGCTTCATTGATACTCATCGCCATCTGTGGCAGACGCAGCTCAAAGGCAGACATGCACAGCAGGGACTCGTGGTATACATGTATACTGGTAGGTTACCTGCCATCGACACAGTAATGGATTTTTGCTTCCGCCAACGACGCGAGACTGACGAGAATGGGACATTTCAGGCAACATGATGCTACACGCATACAGCCTTGAAGACCTGTACTGGGGTCAGCTGTCCGGTTGCCTCGAGTCCATCAACGCAGGGACAACAACCGTCCTAGATCACGCCCACTGCGCCAGTACTCCTGATCATGGTACGTTAACCAGACTTCTTCCTCACTGCCCTATCTCCTGGACTTCGCTAACACCTTGTGCTGCAGCCCCCGTTGCATTGGACGCCATGCTGGATTCGGGTCTACGCGCCGTCTTTGGATACTGCGTTCCCATTCGTATGGCCAAATGGGATCAATCCCACGCCGTGCCTGAGCAAGACCCCCTTCCCGGCTGGGCTCTTGAGCAGCTGGGAGATCTAGCTCAGAAGTATAACAGCAGGCCGGGCTTATTGGTCGAAGTTGCCATGGGTTTCGATCTTTGGTACCTGCCCAAGGACATGGTCCTTGCATTCCTCGACACTTTGGGCAAGAAAGGGCTCCGGCTTGTGACAAGCCACATTGAACGAAATGCATTCTTCGGTAAGTTTGTTCCTGAATCCCGAGTGATGGCATTCTTCACCAGAGAGCTAACATCTTGGTGCAAATCCACAGGCCTTGAGCCTCCGATCCGGAAATTGCAATCCTATGACCTCCTACGAAGCCCGCAGTCAAAGTCATCGACCAATCCGGATCTGCCGTTCCTCGTCCTGTCACACTGCAACGGTCTCTCAGACTCCGATCTTGCCCTTCTCGCGACGACGGGCACGCCCATCTCGAGCACCCCCGGTACGGAGTCGTACATGGCGCTGGGTAATCCCGTGGCTCTGAACCCGATCTTCAAATCCCACCCCAAGACGGCTAATGCCTCGCTCGGCATCGACTGCCACTCCGCCAACTCCGCATCCATGCCTACACAAGCTCGCATGGTCCTCCAGCTTGCGCGGGTGGAGAAGCACACAAAACTGCTTGACGAGGAGAAATTTGTCTCGGGCAACGTCACGGGCTCCGTAGAGGAGGCCTTCAATCTCGTGACTATACGCGGGGCGAGATGCTTGGGTCTCGAGAACGAGGTGGGCAGTATTAAAGTGGGCAAGAAGGCCGACCTAGTCGTGTTTGACGCCGTGAACAGCGTGGGCCTACTAAGCGCAGCCGAGCATGACCCGCTCGTGGCGGTGGTGAAGTTCAGCGAGACGGCGGACGTTGAGACGGTGATTGTAAATGGCGTGGTGAGAAAGAGAGGCGGAAAGTTGGTGGCTGCGAAAGCTGGCTTTGTTGGTGCTGGTGACGATGCTGCGAAAGCGGAGGAGAAGAAGACGATGGAGTGGGGTCAGATCGCGGACCAGGTCAGGAGGAGTCAGAAGGATATCCAGGCGAGAATTGATGGCTTGAATCTGGAGAAGGCGAGAGAAATGCTGTTGAACATGTTTTATGTTGATACTAGTAAACTGGTCGACGATGAGTAGTTCATATAGACAGCACCCAATGGTTATAACTAACACAACAAGCATGTCTCGCGCAGCAAGGATAACTGTCGCGAAAAGGAACGTCCAATCCTTCTCTTCCGACAGACAGATAGATAGATGCCTTCGCCATGAGGCCTTACCCAAACTTCTTCCTCGCGGATATCCACTGAGGGAGGTATCAAGTGTTTCCGGGCACTCTCCCTCTCACTCACCCCATCATTTTCATATCTTCGCATCCCTGCCCTTCCTGAGAATCACACTGTCTACTCTCCTCCCCTCATCGTCCTGCTCTGCGACCTCCAATACCGGAAATTCCGCGGGCATGATACGTCGCGGCGTCCCGCCTGGCACGAGGTTGTACTTTGAAAAGTCGGTGACGCCCTTCTTGCGCAGGAAGTCTTCGTCCGTGTCGAGAAGACCGTTGACTTCGGTCGCGGGGGAGCGTAGCATGGCGAGTATGGCGTCGGAGTAGATGGTCTAGGGGAGGGAGGTTAGTTGGGAGGTGAAAAGGAAGGGGAGGAGAATTAGTAGAAGGGTGCTCACGGCTTTGCGCAGGTCTTTGACGGCCTCAGGGTCACGGCGCACGGTATCTTGTGTGGCTGCTGATTCGATGGACTGATGTTCAACGAGGCAAGAGGTTTCTCATGTTAGCAAATTGATCCCTTGAAGGGTGTGTGAGGAGAGGGATAGAGGGGGGGGACCAGGAAGATGCTCCCAACAGAAAGCAACCGAAAAGACTAAACCTCACCGATGCAGGCCAAATACTCGTAATTGCCATCTCTTTCCTTCCTTGCCTGACAAAATCCATGGCCAACCCCTTCGTCAACACACTCATGCCAACCTTCCCAATCGCATATGCAGTCTTGCCTCTAAAAAACCTCGAGTAAATCGGGGGCGACACCACGATGATTCGGCCCTTCCACTTTCCACCTGCACCAAAATGCGGCAGCGCGGCCGAGACAGCGGCGTACAGACCCTGCGGATTTACCTGCTGCATAAGCATGAAGCGCTTGACCGGCGTGGTTTCCACCGCGGACCACCAGATCGCGCCTGAGTTGTAGACGAGGACGTCGAGGCGGCCTAGACGTCGGGCGACTTCGTCAACGAGAGCGCCCACGCTGTCAACATCGCGTACATCGACGGGTAGTGCGAGTGCGGAGCCGCCGGCTTCGGTGATCTCGCGTGCCACTGTGTTGATGGTTGATTGCGGGGAGTTGGGGTCTGGTGGGAAGGAGGACGCAGGGATGGAGGACGCGTCGGAGGTAGTTTTGGCGGAGACGACGACTATAATTTTTTCCCAAGATCTCTATTGTTAGATGATGGGAGGGCAGGTGGGTTTGGTTGGGGCTGTTTGGGTTTGTTTGGGGTTGGTTTGCGTCTCTTCTGTCCTTCTGGACCATGGGGGTGAATGTGGCTTCCCTTCAAGGGGACTCACCGTAATAGCCAGCCTGTGCGAGATCGATAGCCACTTGACGTCCTATGCCTCGACTCGCTCCGATGATCAGGCATACTTCCTTCCCTCCCGATCGAGCCATTGCTGCCAAAGTGAATGTGTTGATTTGGGTGACCACCGACGGTTTCTCTAAATCAGGTTTCTTCCTTTCGCCAGAGATTGGGACAAAGAGTCAGTCATAAAACCTCTCTGGGGTCGATCTCATTAAAAGACTTCTCCTATGGCCGTAGCGGCCAGGGTCCGTAGCACGACATGTGTCACATCTACGATCACTAATTCTCATTCTTGGATTCTCCGTACCCCGGATTTGGCAGCAGTTGAGGCTTGCTAGAGGTCAGCTTGGGAAGATGCCTCGGCTGCGTGGTGATTAGCTAATGTCTCGGAGATCACGTGGACTGATGGGACCTCATGGCTTGGCAAGGCCAGCGAAAGGGGGCAAGCACGCAAGGCCAACATCGAGTGACAACGGATCTTGTTCTCGTCCTGACTACTCCGTTTCCTTCCATTCGTTTTGCGAAACTCGCGAGCGTCCTTCCAGATTTGGGTTTGACTACGATGACTCTTTCTCGCCTTAGGCACCCGCAAAATACAGATGTGGGAGGGTCCTCATGGGATCTACCAACGGGATGGTGTTCCATCCTATTCGTGCACGGTCACATTTGACTTTTTTTTGTATTTATATTTTTCTCAAAGCGTCTATCATTGTACCAGTATCGAGCCAAAGAGCATACACAAGATTCAAAACAGGCAAGGTCGCGCACGAGACGTCCAATGACTCCTTTCCTCAGGGCCTGTTCACGGTCCCAAAGGTGTTTCTGAGGAGTACATCCCTCTTCCTCAGGCGGGTACTGTTTTCAACGGACTCCACTGCTCAGTCCTCAAGTGAGGACCTCACGAAGGACCTCGATTTTTTTGAGAGCAAAAACTGCCTTGTCGGTGGAAGATGAGTACCCTGTGTGGGGACCGTGGAAAACACGGAGCACCGGTTTGCCAGCCTGTTGTCTATATATCTCTGTGAAGGCTCTACGGCAAGTCATTTTCCTTTGCACCATCCAGCATTCAACGTTCACAATCACCACTGCTACTTGAACAGCAAACAAACTTCGACTATTCTCTACAACATTAGACACCCAACAATGTGCAACGTAAGCACACACCACTCATTGACATCGAAACCCTTCGACCCTTTAATGCTGTTCTCTAACGGTTGGCAGAATGGAGTCCACCAGGGTCAACCAACCTCCCATCTTTAGAATCCCCCACCACGAGGCACTCTTCCCGGGCCAACGCCGGCGACCCGCCCTGGTGTCCAACCGGCAAAGACGGTTGAGAGATGACCTTGTGGCATTCGGCGCCACGCACATTACGTGCTTCTTCAGATTGGACGGGCGGGAAGTCATTGCCGTGGAAGTGCCTCTCGACGGCCGTGTTGAGCGCTGCTGTGTCAACCTGGCATGTTCCACGTTCGTCATAACACTGCGATGGCGGATGGCGTGGATGGCGCCCCACGTCAAAATATTCGGCAATAGTGGTCGTCTCCTGCCACATCATGTCGAGTATCTCGACGCCATCGCCTACACGCCGTCTTCTCTCCTGGTTCCTGCCTTGCTCCTTGGGAAATGCGAAGCGGAAGAAGCCGTTTCCGACGACAATTCTTATTCGGAGGCCACTGTGGTTGGTTCTGAGTAAGTCCATGTTCTTCAAGCTTCGTCGTTTGATCTCAAGCTCATAATATCATGCAGACCTCCACCAACCCCAACTTGAGTTGTGGCGGCACAGATTTGAACTGTTGCTGTCTCACTTCACGCCTGTGGGAAACCCGCAGTCCAGGGTGAAAACGCCAGTTTTGAGTCTGATGTTGCTATACTCGCAGAATCCTACGGCCATCCAATTGCTCCCACTGAGTTTCCCAAGGAATGGTCCGCCACAGAGGCTGGCGGGTTCAAGAACCGCAACGAGACTGTGACATGCACCACTTAAGAGGAGGACGCCCGCAGCCGGTCACATCGACGAGAGCCGACGGCTACCGACCGGGACTTACCCATGAGATATGGACAGAATCTTAGCCCTCGGCCAATCATCCACAGACCTCAACCTTACCAAGGCGCTGAGGGCATCTTGGATTTCGGTCGTTGGGGTTGGTAACGTCCGACGCAAACGACGTCATTGAACCCGACGTTGCGACGCTTTCTGATTCCCAAGCTACCGTCCTGGCGAAAACGATATTATCGGCGATGCGTATATTGTTTTATTGGTGTAGCTACTTAGGCTGCTTGTCCATATACATGGCACGTACATCAGGCGAAACCTTTTGCCAGGATGGAGGTGCTATACCAGGGCTAGGCGGCACTACTCAGCAGCAGTGCCTAAGAAGCCTACTTAAGAGCACTTAAGAGCAGTTGAACCTTTATACGACCACTTCAACTTTATACTAAGGGCGTTAGATTTCGAGGCATCAGGTCGTAGCAAACAACCACGCACGATAGCTCTCTCGATAGAAGCTCGTCGCAGCTGCTGACGACCGCAGCTGATCAGTTCTAACGAAAGAGCCAATAGATACGCCTTCCATAGACACCATACGGCGGTGGTATACAAGACTCGCCAGGCGAAAACGACATCAACGAACCCGACTTTGCGTCGCCCGCTGACTCCAACATCTACCCTTGGGCATTCCACTGCATAAACCACTCGCCAGGCCTATGGAATGAGCAGGAGAAACGAGGAGCAATACATAATATTGAAATGTCTTCGCTTCGATTTTTGGACCTGCTTTTTGGTTGAACTTACAACTTGAGGTCCACTGGCATGCATTAGAGGCATTTCGTGTTGAACTGTTATGTATTGCAAACAGAATTTTCCATACCTGTTCGTATGATGCACCGTAGTTGCAAATTTCCTCGTCCCTTTCGACTTCCTGAGGAGGCGCGATCCAAAGCAAAACTCTAGCCACGCCACTTCACCACTTGCAAGATTTCAATGCTGTGTCTTTCATTTCCTGTCATCGTCAGTCCAATCCGACGGGACCATCCCTTGGCTTTTTTCCCTTCCCCAGGCTCAACAAAAAGCGATGCTTCTTCGCGAGTCCTGTCCGAGGAAGGAAATCTACCCGCCCACTTCGACGATCGACGATGCTCCCCGAGCCCCAATCTCAGGGGCAGAAAGGCGCGTGACGTAGATTCGACGCTGGAGATCACGGGTACGTTACCTGTTCCTCTCGTCCTCGTGAGATTCTTTCGTTTTTTTTCTCGGTGGAAGTTTGCCAGAGCTCGAATTCAAGGTACCCAGTTTTCTGTTTTTCAAATTTGGATATTGAAGGCGAAGGACCAGAATTTGTTCTGATGAGGCAGGGATTGTCCTCACGCCACAAGACTTGATTTTCTTACATGACTGGGAGCTGTGGGGGCTTGGACACGCTGAATGAGGTCCTCAAGTCGCTACCAAGACCTGGCCGGGTCTTCTCGTGGGGGACATGATCGAACTTTGCCCCTTTCAACGTTTGACATCCACGATTTAAATTGAGCTCGAGGAGATCCTGCCATGTGCTTTTCACAGCGAACCTAGTCAGTACTCTAGGATGGCAAAGAGAAGACTTCTTTGTATACTATGTATGTATATGCGTGTTGAGAACGCCCTTTTCTAATTGGCAGCAGAACACGAATGATACGTGACGGTCGACAGTGTGCCGAATAAGGACGCTGACCGAGTGCTGGTTGAGTGTGTGGTACTGCCTAACAACGCGCATTTTTGACCTAGTGATTGGGTTCAGATGTCGTCCCGATCTGTCTTGGTGATAATGGGCTTCCACTCCTCCAACAACTGCAAAGTCGCCTCGCACTTCCGTTTGATGGTTTCGTACGCGTCGCTGCCGACGGGAAGCCGCAACGGCAACTCCTTACCAGTACTACTGCCGAGGAGCGCGTCCGCGATGACCTTTACACCCTTTTCCAAATCTCCAGGCTGGCCTCCATCTCGCTTCTCCATGAAATCCGCCACCTTTCTTGCCGCCGTGCCTTCATAGTCTTCAATCCGATTCGTGTTATGTTTGCGATTTCCCGGTGTCAGGAACTTCGACCTGAAGGAACCGGGCTCGATGCTGCACACTTCGATACCAAAGTCCGCGAGCTCAGGCCTCATCGACTCGGAAAGGCCAGAGACCGCCCACTTGGACGTCTCGTAAACTCCAAATGCGGGTGTCCCCCGCCAAGCGCCCATGGACGAGACGTTGGCAATGACCCCCGAGCGCTGGGCGCGGAAGTGAGGCAGAAAGGCTTTGGTCACGTTGATCGTGCCGAAGACGTTGGTGTCGAACTGGCTCTGGATCTCTTGGGCCGAGAGCTCCTCGAACGTGCCTTGCATTGCGAAACCGGCATTGTTGACCAGGTAGTCGATTCGACCGTACTTGTCATGAACCTGATTGGCGATTTCCGACAGGCGCTCCATCGACGCCGTCACGTCGCATTCCATCACGTCTGCACCGGCAACCTTGAGGTCGTCGAGGGGACTGATTTTTCTGGCAGTCGCAATGACTCGCTGGTCTCGTGAAAGCAGTTCTTTAACAAGAGTCGCGCCAAATCCCGTAGAGCAGCCGGTGATGAACCATACATTTGAGGCTTGCTTAGCCATTTTCGCTATAGTGATTCAGGCGCAGGTTCAGTGTTGCTTGAAGTGAGCAAGTATATCCAGAAAGAAGTTGAGGTTGAGAAAAAAGAGATTTGCACAGTTTCAAGTTCATTTCGCAAAGGGTTCGTCGGACCATGTATATAAAAAGCGTTCATTTTTCTCGGATTTGCGGAGTTAGTAGCTGGGCAAAGGATGAAAGCTCGGCGAAGACATGGTCGCCATCGAAAGTTACAGACACAAATCTGAGGGAGTTTGAAAGACCAGGCTCCTTGTCTTTCTGTCTAACAACATGCCACGTATGTATTCATACGTAGTCAAAGTGCCACGACAATACCTACTATATCTACGCATGTAGGAAAGATAATCCTCAATACGGTCTTTGGGCTTACGGACAAGGCTACGAACGACGCAGGGGCGGCAGAATCAAAGGCATATTATATTGTATGTATATTACTATGTACCCCAGATTTTTCCAATTTCAAAATCGGAGCAAGCATTTTCGACGCTTTCTATTCCGAGTTATCTGGTCGTGCTCGTGCGTCCATCACATAGTGGAAGTCGTAGATTGTATATTAGGTCCGTCTCGTCGTATATACGGAGCAGATCTTCGTATTTCCTATCTCCAATTCTCTATATAGTAGACGCCGTCAACAATTGACACGGAGTTCCGTGCGCGCGGAGTTTACACGAAGTCGACGCACCTCTCTCTCTTCTCGCAATGACTTCAAGTTGGTTTGATCAAGGTTTTACTACACGATACACGACTTCAATGTTAGTAGCTAGATGGGCTAGGGCCGCACGCTTTTGAATGCCCTAGCCAGAAAATTTCAAGTTGCAGTACGCAAGAAAGATTAGGACTTTCTTCATCTCTCTGGAGAAACATGCACAAGAGTCGAGTTAAAAATTCAAGTGGGCTGGACCAGCGCCCAGCACAGAGAAAAGGCGTCATGAGGAAGTGGTAAATGGTTTGCAGTTCGCACAGATTCAATGTTTCTCTTTTTGATTTCAAAAAGTTCTTCCCACCCCTCTATCTGTTCCAGTTCTCATCATAGCTCATCTCTGGGTTTCATATCGTCATTATACACAAAAACGCCTTCAAGGCCTGTGTTTCTTTCAAGGTACATAGTATCATCAACTTTTGTTTCCTTCAAAGTCGGAAGTTCTAGTAAGCAATTTCCCCAAGACCTATCCCTCTATTTCGCACGGTTTTTCAAAACATAAAGAAAATTTGTCTCCTACTCTTCCCTCCTGGAACCGTTTACTTCCCTCTGAAGTAATCGTAGCTCGACTCATTCCCCTGAGGGGTGTTGTCATGGTAGGGTTCACTCCCATCCCGACTTTCAGGGCCCCGCCATCGATCCGTGGACATAAACTCTCCATTTGGTGTTGTGCCATCTCCTCCTACGCCGCGAAGTAGGTTCGTCCGATCGTCGTACGGGTCAATGGTAGTATAGGGCCCTTGATGCTGTCTCAGGTCGGCACTGGCGAGAGAAACATTTGACACGTCAAAGTCTTTGCGGCCGACGGTGACGCGCGACACGCTGGCTGAGGGGCTTGAATCTCTAGTATTCGGAATAGAGCTGCCGGTGATTGACGGTGCAGGGGTGGCGCCTCTTGAATTGAGCAGATCGTCGCCTATCTCAGATCGGAAATCTTCGCGGTTCTTGTAGAATTGGAAATCTTGTTGCGCCTCGGGAACAAATTCGAACGGCACATTCTGGGGTGGTTTGCTGGTTTCGCTCATAGGTTGCATGGCGATGTCCGAGAAGCCAAAAGACTGCCCTGCGTCCGAATTCAGGCGGCCATGATAGATCTCTGCCAGGACATGCTTCGCCTTCGCATGGACCATTGGGGTCATAAGAGGCTGATACAAAGCCGGATGGCCAAACTTGAAGGCAACCTTCTCCGTCTTTTCAGACTTGCTCTCGGCAGCGAACCGTTCTTGATCTTGCATCCCACCTCGAGCGTAGTACTTCAAGTCCAGGTCAAAGGTCTTCATGCAGTACCACTTGAAGGCGAGCATGATGACCAACAATGGAGCAATCGCAATAACGAGTGTCCATGTTCCTCTTGCTTTGACAACCACGGCGATGACGACGTTCGACAACATTGTAGCAAAGATCATCCGGTTAAACATTGTAACCCAGAATTGGCCACCAGACTCGGTTTTGGTTATAAAAACGTACATGAGAAGATACTTCTTGAGAAAAGCGTCGACAACGAAGTACAAGGCCGTGACAGCCAACACAATTGGCTGAAGTGTGGCGAAGGAGAGAGCCACGGTGGCGTAGAAAAGGAAGTAGTTGTAATAGCTAGCGTAGTCAAAGGGCGGAGGGGCAGTCCATTCAATGTTTTGTCGAGGGGTCGGCGACATGAATTTCCTGGCGAACCAGACGTAGGTTAACTGCCAGAGTTGTGCCAGATCAGTGGCGGCACCCAGGTTTCGTTGAAGGAGCCAGTTGACCCAAAAAGGAGAAATTTGGCAGAGAGTCGTAGTGATGACCAAGAAGAATTGACCCTGTCGGAGCGATTTCCAGAGATCGTTGTTGTCCTTGTCAAATTGAATAACAAGGGTCACATACTGCCACACGGCAGAAAAGATACTAAAGACAATCAGATTGTTGAGGGTGAAGAAACTGTATAGGTTTCGGAAAACATGGCGCTCTCGCTCAGTCTTGGTGACATCTCCAGCTCGAATTTGCAGCCTGCGGAAGACCGTTGGTAGGAAGAGGTAGAACAGAGAAGTGACGGCCGGAGCTGCTATACCTTGAACAATGGACCAAAATGCGTGGTTCGTTTCGAGCTGGGTCTTGAATGCTGGCCAGACGAGACCCAAGTTGGAAAAGTTGGACAAAAAGACTGCAATTCCCGCGTTGATGGGTGTCCAGACAATTGTGAGAACGCTAATCCAGACACCATTCATGATTCGTTTGGTTCGCCGTGAAGATCGAGACAATTTCAGATTGTTCCAGATGAGGTCGTTGGGTCTAGGGGCTAGTTGGATCTTGGTACCCTGAGGACGTTTGTTGCGTGCTTGAAAGGCAACCGTATGCGCCTGAGAGACCTGATTGAAACTGGAAAATCCATAGGGCATAGCATCACGGTTATCGACACGCTCTCTAACATCGGAGATTTCCATTTCGAGAGCTCGAATGCGATCCGTCAAATAGTCAATGGCGTCTACCTTGCCTCCCTTGGTCTGACCCTGATATTTTTGAGGGGGTTTCATCAGAGGTCGACTTGGCGGGAGCTTGTCTGGATTCTTAAGATATTTGGCAAGGACTGACTCGAGCTCTCTCACGTTATCTTCGTGCTCTTCGATCAATTCTGGCAAGACCTTAACGTTTCGACCGATGGTGGTTTTTGGGTGTGCGCCAGTCGGGTTGACTTCGTCAGTGACTCGAGCAAGGCCCTCATTGTTCCTGAGAGCGGCTGGAACATCGCGGATCATAAGTGTTCTGGCATGGAGACTCTTCTGGTAGTCTGGACTTTCCAGATAAGCCCGGCGGAGTTTGTGAATTCGACGGTAGTTCCACCAGAGGAAGAAAATCACAACCAAATCCACCAGCCAAGCAACCACGACTTGAGCCCAAAGTGCTTGGCCAAATATGAACAATGGGGTCATGATGGCGAAGGCATCCAGGCCGTGTGTGATTGATTTATTGCCTTGGGTGACATTGACAGGGATCAGAATCGCGATGCCAATAAATCCCAAGATCAGGAACATATTCCTTAGCATGCGAGTGATGCGAAGGAAGACCACTGCGTCCAGACCGATCTTTTCCATCAGGAATGGCTCTGATGCGCTCCGAACAGGAGTGACCCAGGAGAACAAGCCTTTCCCGAGGGGAGGAGGCGCATGATCTTTGTCTGCATTCTTCAGTCTTGGGGCATAGACGACATTATTTCGAGGACGGATGAGGCAGAAGAGGAGAGCGAGACCAGCGCTGAGTCCAAGGGAAGTTGCGAGAGAGGCCCAAAACGCGCCTGTTTGAAGCTAGGGAAAAGGTCAGCGGACATTTTCGCATTCTGGAATTAGATGAACGTACTGAAGCTTGAAAGGGATTTGCAATTAACTGGAGGACCTGCTCTCCGGTCGAAAGATTGGGATCTGGAGCGAATGAGGTCTGTCGGGGGGACAATAGGTGAGTAGCCGACATGGTGGTCGTCGTCAAAGTGTCTCTGCGGTGCAGGACGTTATGAGAATGTTCGCATAACAGGGTCAGATGTAGAAGAGGTAAAACGAAGGCTTCCTGCGGTACAAGCCCCTCAGCGAGCGACAGTGAGAACAAAGACCCTGTCAGGTTGAGAAACAAAGAGACGGGTATTGAACGAACGACGATAACGCGTCAAAGAAGTATTCAAGAAGGGAGAACTCTATAGGGATAAAGCGTGTGGCTGATGTGAGAAGCGAAAGTTGTGGTCTGCATGAAAGGTCACCATCAAGAAGGAGCCTGAAGAAGAGGATAGTTAAAGCATGTTTCATGTAAAAATGGCATGAGAGGTTGTACCGCTGCCAGTGTCGTGTTTCGCCGGATCTCGAATTTGAGGGTTTTGAAACCAGAACCCCTCCTCGAACCTTCCCGAGTCCCCCAACGCTTATCATGCGAGCCGGCGGCGGTTTCAGGGGTACCTGAGCGCTTATTGGCGGTCGCTAAATCCTTCGGTTAGGTGGCTGCAGCTAGAGCCCATGAGGGAACAGGGAGGGTGGTTCCGGTAGTACCAGCACACCGGGGCTTTTCGCGCCGAACTGCCTGCATGGCATTTTTCTCCCTCAGTCTTGGGGACTTGCGTGGCAGAGTTTTCCACAACTCCAGGAGGCACCGTGGCACCCACACTCAAGAGGGAGGGAGGGTACAGGATTTTCCGTCATCTTGTCCAAATCATCGGTCCATCATTCGCCATGTCTCAACGATCTCCTCACAATTACTCCATCCATCTCACTCATCACCATCATCGCGATCGAGACGAAAAACGGCCGCCCGATCGCGCACCGTAGTCACCGTTACGCTAACATCGATTTATGTCTGGTAGAATGTCTCCGATGAGAGCCTGAACTGAACCATTCTGACATGACAAGTCACCAAGTATTTCCCAATGGCTAGGATGAAGGGAACAGGATTACCACAAGAATTTGCTATGTTGCCGTGTTCAATCGCCTGATCTCCTCGCGCTCTTCATTGCTCATCCCTGCCCTCTCCAGTACCCAAGCGATAATGTCGTTCTTTGCCTCGCAGTACTCATCAACATCTCTCCACTCCTGCTGAGACAGCTCCAACTTTTTCATGCCATATGCATCTCTCACCTCTGGGTCCTTCCGGCAGATGTCTCGAACCCCGAGTTGATTTCTGATCGACTGACACCCGTCGACCGACACATAGAGGTTTCGAGTCGGAAGAGCCCCAGGCTTCCGAAAGGCGTGGCGATCTGGTATGCCCAATTCGCCCATGTAGACATATCCACCTCTGGATGTCAAAGCGCCAATCGCAGGGTTGACGTCTTCTCGCCTGCTGATGACCGATAAATCGATGACTGGCTTTGCAGCTAAGCCAACGACCGAAGTACTTCCTACATGCTCAATGTCGATGTATGAAACTCCCGTGAGAACTTCTTGAAGCTGTTTCTTGATTATTTGAAACTGAGTCGCCCATTCTGGGTTGTATTCCTCGACGACAACCTTCATGTTATGTTGGTCGATCCCGGAAGGCGAAGAACTTCCATCTGGAAATAGTGTAGTCGCACAGGCTTGTTTAACAGTTGGCCATCAGACGGTGTCGTGAGTCACAATTCATATGTAAATGACACCTTGCCGAGGGCGCCTCCAGCGGTTGTAAAACCCTTGACAAATAGAACACTATGCGGAGGCGTTGGACATGTCCAAGTGACCTGGTCTCAACCAGAGCAGGAGACCGACTCGAGAAATATGCCGTTTGTGGTAGACGATTCGGCGTGTATGCAATCCCTAGGTAGGCCCAGACTGTTGAGATTCACCCCGCAAGCACCATGCAAGATCGGTCACATGACAGCGCGTCGTTTCCCACAGCAGGCGCGTCACGCATGTGCGAGTGCTGAGGGGCGATCTTCGGAGCAAGCAGATCGATTTGTTTACACACATGCGACGACATTAAGCCAGAAAGCTGGCTACACCCGCTCGCGAGATCTTTCCCCGGGAATCCTCTTCTTCATGCAGAATGTCCGAAAATTGTAAGAATCCACTGCTGGCGGAGTGGCTGAAGGAATGGATGGATCAGGCAAAAGAACGGAACAGCAAAGGCTACACAGTGTACCGCATCCCCCCTCTGCTGACGTTTTGTATTGCTTGCTAACAGTTACTAGGTACAAGAAAGCCTACCAATCGATGATAGCTTGCCCTATTACGTTCAAACATCCCTCTGAAGCCCAACAACTCAGTGGTCTCGGGCCCAAGTTATGTGACCGACTCGCCGACAAGCTCAAAGAGCATTGCGAAGAAAATGGATTGCCAATGCCCAAGAAAGGACGGAGCCGGAACAGAACATCAGAGGCCCTTCTATCAGATGCGGCGACTCCAGCTGAACTCGAGCATTCATCACCTGTCCGAAAGAAGCGCAAAACTCAACCATACGTTCCGAAGTACCGATCTGGTGCTTATGCCCTAGTCGTGGCTCTCGGCACACTGGACAGGGAAAGCAACCAGGCTCTTTCAAAGTCTGACCTCATTGCGCTAGCACAACCCCACTGTGATTCGAGCTTTACAACACCGAGTGACCCTACGAAGTTCTATACGGCTTGGAAATCCATGCAGACCCTAGAAACAAAAGAGCTTGTATGTATGAAAGGACACCCTACAAAGAAATACTACCTCTCAGATGACGGATGGGAAGTTGCAGATGGAATCCAGGCTAGTATCGATGGGCGTCCTGCAAAGAGACCAAAGCAGGCGAAGGCGACGTCAACTCGCAAGACGAGTGTTTCGAGATCACTTACACCAGAGGCAGTAGAACGCCGAAAGGCTCCCCCTGTGCGCATAGTGAGTGCTGCAGGGTCGACAGCATTCCAACCTGTTGAGAGCCGTACTGCGCCAACTAGTCAGCCAGCGCAGCGCCCGTCCGCCGGTATGCAGCAAAACAAGAAAATCACAGATATAATAGAGGTTTCGTCAGCATCCGACCAAGAATGGCCTGTTTCTGAACCAGAGATCAATCCTCCTGCCAGACGAGGTGTTGAAGCTCATCAAAGACCAACGAGTGCTGGGTCATCTGTGCAAGACACCATCATTTTGCCGGCAGGGTCTTTCGAGGTGAAGATAGTGCTTGACATGCGCGAGATTCGCAGCACGACTGATCGAGACTATATCTCTGACGAACTCAAAAAGCTCGGTGTCGTCCCACAAATTCGCTCCCTTCCCTTGGGAGATGTTCTTTGGGTAGCAGAAGTCAATCCACCTTATGCCGATAGTCTCAGATCAGCCAACACCGGAGATGAGAATAGCGGCAAGGTCGAAATTGTGCTAGAGCACATTCTTGAGCGTAAACGACTCGACGACCTGATCAGCAGTATCAAGGATGGGCGTTTTCACGAGCAGAAATTCCGTCTTCACAAATCAGGAATCAAAAACGTCACCTACTTGATCGAGGAATATTCAGTGTCTGCTGACAGATGGGACAAGAGTGCAGAGGCCGTAGAAAGTGCCATGGCAAGCATGCAAGTGGTGGATGGGTTTTTTGTCAAACAAACGACGAAGCTTGACGATACGATTCAATACCTCGCTCGCATGACCAGGACGCTGAAGACGCTATACGAAGCCAAAGATATCAATGTTCTCCCTGCACAGAGTTTTGAGGCTGAAGCCGCCACGATCTTGTTGGCTCGATTCAGAAAAATGGCTCCCAATCGGATTTTTGGAATGACTTTCTCGCTCTTCAGTGCCATGTGTGACAAGTCGGAGAGCATGACGCTTCGAGATGTCTATCTGAAGATGCTAATGTGCGTCAAGGGTGTGACCGGAGAAAAGGCAGTCGAGATTCAAAAGATCTGGCCGACCCCTCGTGCTTTCGCCGAAGCCTTTGAGATGCTAGAAAAGGGTACTGCGAGGGATTCAATGATCAGTGACCGACTCGGCGACGAGATCCCAAGAAAGAAAATAGCAAAGACGCTGAGTGCCAAAATTGCAGAGATATGGGCATGATGCGATGGCGGTCCTGGATAGCGACGCACCGGATTGTTCAATATGTATGATACGAGTACGAGTGGAAACGAGAATCATAAACTTCCAAGCTGTACCAGTACCTGTAGACGTCAAGTAAACTTTATTGGAAGCACCGAGGCACCCGGAATTCGGCACTACAGGCACCGCTAGGAAACTAGTTTGGGCTCGCCTCACAAGCCTGCGGTCATCGCAAAGCTTTGCTGCGCGAAGCCTCTCGAAGCCTTTGTCAAGCCCGTACCGTTGTTGGCGGGGGAAGGTTGCCGACATCGAATCAACAGGATCGAAATCATCTTGAGGGCCTCAGGCCTTCCCATATCTACCCCACACGCGGGACAGACTGCTTGAAACTGGGGTGTTCCAACAACTGATCGACAAGCCTACGACACACTATCTGCTAGTACTGTCACCTTGGGATCGGGTGACTTAAAACCAGCATGGTACCATGGAAGCCCTCGTGGCCTTCATATCTATCATCGTCTTTTATTGCTTTGCCGTTCCTACGGCCCGGGTCGAAGGCATATAATCTTCAATACAAGCTTAACGTGCGCATAATCGCTTGCACTCGACCTGCTTCCAACAATGCTTGGGATCGAAGGTCTTAACGACGCCTCTTTTAGAGGTGATGAGCGATGGCGGAGAGTGGCAAGATGGACAGGTTATGCGCCGTGGTTTGTTCTCGCCATCGGCATTCTTAGTATGGTTGAAATTGCAGTGGGCGCGGTATGGATTTCAACCTTGAAGACGGACTTGAACTTGTGAGACTATTTCCTCGGCCTGGTCGCAGACTATCCTGCTGCTGGGAGAATGGAGTTAACACGAAAGCAGCGGCCAAGTCATCCAACCTATTCTCATCCCCGGGCTAGCATTCTTCAACGCTATCCCATCGCTTCATCTACATGTGCTTGCGCGTGTCAACCCGCCGCGATTGGCACTCTGGTTCTCAGCGACGTTTTCTGTCTTGCATTTCGTCAGCTCGATCCTGTTTCTCGGCGCATGTGTCAACAACCACTCCCATGGTTCTTTACAGCGAAACGAGTGTCCTTCTGGAACAGGTGGAAATAAAAGTATCTGGGATGTAATGGTGGCATTGCAATTCATCAGTGCAGTGCTGTATGGGATGGTAGCGGCTATGGCCTGGAAGGTCAAACAAGCACTTGAAGCGAAGGATGAGCGGATCGCCCAAGGCATTGAGATGGTCAGCGAGGAAGAGAAGCAGAGGAGGGAGAGCGAGGCACGGGAAAGGTGGAAGTATCTTTCGGCGGGTTGAAATGGAGCTTCTAGTACATGTACCTGTTCTCAATCTAGCGAAAAGAATAAAGACAGTCGTGCCAGGAATCAGAAAAACATGCTGCTTTATTGCTAGAGCACTTCTTGGCAGCTGATCTCTAAAACAGCAATAGATCTGGAACTTGCATCTCGCATCCGCCTCGATTCCACTTCGGGTGTTTGTTTGCAACTTGCCCAAGTCTTCACCATCCATTTCTCAACGCGCACGTGCCAAATCAGCGCGCTCTATGGCCTTCCTACTACTAATATCACAACACTGTATGAGGTAGCATGCAAGGCCCAAGCATGCGATTCCACGCGCCATGTCTCGAAATAAGGAAAACAATCCGCTTTTCTCAAGTCAACGGAATGGACTTGTCACCCACCTGCACAGGAATCTTCCAAGTGAAGAGTTCTTCACGGACAGTCTGCTCGACGAGTCGCGTCTTTCCAATACCTCAATGATCCCATCTCCATCCAAGGCAAAGACGGGACCTGCCAAACCTCGACGCGCTTTGGCCACTACCAAGGCGACGCAGGCAACCAAAGATACAGGAAACCGATCGAGTCGCACCTCGCTACAAGAATACACATCTGCTCGCACCAAAAATCATCTGAAACCTTCACCGAAACTATCCAGGCGAAAGAGTCCGAGTCCATTGCGAACGAACGGGCTCTCCACACCGCCGCGATCTAAAAATCGTCCTCCTCTAAATAGTCCTACCGAGTTTTCAAGTCCTCCGGGCGGTCTACACGAATCGTATCAAAGGATAGCGGATGAGGAAGACCTTGCGGCCACTGAAAGAGAAGTCAATAGCGACGAAGAAGAGGAGGAAGACAACCAACAGGATACTTTTGAGATAGTTGGTGATGTTAACCAACCGGAAACGGTGGGAAGCAAGGGTCCCTTGGATGAGGGCTGTGCATCACAACACTCAACACCAGTTCGATCACCTGTGGACGTGGATGAGAGGACCGGCAGTTTGTCAGCACCGCCTACTTTGCCTACCTTACCAACCTTGGATTTTGTTCAGAATGAAATGTCAGACCGTGTGCTGGCGGAGAAGCTCACGCCTCATGTATATGATCGCGCGAGGGATCGCGCAAGACTGGACAGGCTGCGACAGAGCGTACCAATTAATTTTGGGGATAAGGGAACCGAACACCAGGTTAATGGCGCGTACAAACCGGACGATCTTGCAAGCATCACGAATCGCGGGCCCATTTCGTTCGATAACGTCATAAATGGCCTACACAAATCACTATCTGACACCAGCGCTGACGCCGCCTCCGATAGGAGGATTAAAGCTTTTAGTAAAGCTGGCCGCGAATCATCGAGACAGAGTCATCCTGAAGAGAAGAATGATGATGATGGAAGTGATACACCCCCAGAATTGCGTCAGAAGGAGAGACTGGTTGCCTTCAGTAAAGCTGGCAGACGAAATAAAGTGACTTTGGAGGATGACGAACTTCAAGGACCTGCTGCAGCACCTAGGCTAGTAGCATTCTCCCGTTCCAATGGCCGACCACGACCATTTGTGGCGCCATCGGAAGAAGAATATGATGTTCAGGAACGTCTGGATGACGCCACACAGACCTCGACACTCTCTGAACCTCTTCCTGGAGCTCCTCCTCAGCGCAGCCAGGAGGCAGCGCGAGCGTTTCTCGCGAAATGGCGGAAGGAAACAGCAGAACGGAAGGCTTCAGCAGCTCGAGATAAGGCCGCGGATGCTGAAATATTTGATGAGAAAGCACCCCTTCCGGAAACTCCTACCGAACCACAAGCGAACCGAGACGATCCCGAGTCTGTGGTCGACTGGCTGGCTGCAGGTGCAGACGTGGCGCTACCGTCTATCGAAAAAAGTTCAACGCCTCGAGATACTCCCCCTCCAAAAGTCCTCCCTTCGCCCATCTCAAAACAAAGATCGCTTGATCGCATACGAAGATGGGAAAATGATTTCACTGGGATGTCCTTCCAAGTGTCAGAAAGTCCTCCTGTTCGAAGTCGCAACAACCTCAACGACTCTCTTAGGGAGAAGGAGATTGAAGATCTGACTAAAAAGGCTGTGACGACAAACAGGCTTGATGAGATCCGAGTGAAGGATCCCAACGTGATTGTCCGGAAGTCTTCACGAAACTTCACTCCTGAAGAATGGAGACTAGCTCCTTCAGAGTCTCACGAACAACTGGGAGATCAACAAGCCGATGAACACCGAGAAACGAGACAGGCGATTCCCAATACTCCCGTTGTCGTGTACAGGTCATCAAGTCAAAGTACCGACAAGTCGAAATCTTCAGGGAGATCAATGCCAGATTCACTGGACCAATTACAAAGACTCGCACGAGCGGTCAGCACCACTCCTAGGGCGAGCCCAGCTCTGAAAGAGATGGCCAGAGAAGTTGAAGAAGCATCCGCAATTTCTCTGCCTCCTTCAGAAGAAGATCCGAAAGCTGTGCCTCCAAAGGGGCTTCCGAACGGATTACACCGTGGCCCCAAAGCCATGGATACCCCGAGAGTTGTTGGAGCCTGGACCGATACCATCTTACCCGATACTGTTAAAGTACAGAAAGAGATACGGAAGATGCCGAAATATGCGCAGACACCTCATGTCAACGCTGGGGGATGGGTTAACACACCTCTTCCAACTGGCGAGCGCGCTCCGGCCGTCACCATTCCGGAAATTGTTGAAGAAGAGACCGAAGACGTGATCAATGGTGATATTCAAATGCCCGCCGAACAATTAAACAAAATACGGGCCAAAGTAGATACACTCGCGCAAGAGTCCATCGACGAAGAGCAGGCGAAAGCACAGCCTCTCAATGGTCAGCAGACTATTGTCCCTCCCAGCGCTCTCACAAATGTGCTAAGTGAAGCCAAGCAAAAGCGCTTGGTGTCACGCGATATCACCGATTCACGCCCAATTACTCGAGATGATACAGATACCCTCAACCTGGGGGATACGACGATTCAGTCGATGGAAGATCTCCTGACTGACGCAGCTGATATCACTGCAGATCTCACTAATCTCATAATGGCGGGAGCGGAGGAAGAAGTCCTGGCCCTTCGCCAGCGAAATAAGCTGGTAGCACCTGGCTTTGGCGAGACAGGAGAGTCATCAGCATCCGAAGTTGCATTTATCGGCCATCTCACGTCGAGGATGGAGAGGCTGATGTCGAATCTACACGAAGCAAGGAAAGGGATCTCAAGGCTCGAACAAAAAGTCTCGTACAGCCCGACGGCCACTGTCACAGGGATGGACCTGCAAGGCCAAGCTCTCCTCGCTTCTCTGGATCCAACTCAACCTTGTACGGTCTGCGGTCAGAGCAAGGATAGCATCAGCCTCCATGACCACGCTCATTCGACTCCAGTCACATCAATTATGGGTCTCCCCATCGCTTACGCGACATTCTCATTTCCAGTCCCTCTCCTTTTCCACCCCAGGGTCAAGGCGCATCCTGCGCCACCCCAACCGCTGTACACTAGAATGTGGGAGTACCTCCCCGGTCGACCAACATGGCTAGGCTACCTCACCATCTTCTTCTGGTCATGGTACGTCCTAGAGTGCATCTTCACAGAGCTTTACGCCCGGCCAATATATGCCGAGCGCTATGTCTTCCCTCCGCCAGGCGTTCGGGAACCGGAATTCCCCTTTGTATTGCCTACGATGCTTTCTCGATGGGTGCTGGGAGGGTATGGGAGCACGCTCGGCGCACTGGCGCTGGGACTCATTGCAGTGGTAAGACGCACCTTCGTCGCAATCTATAGGGTCTTCAGCATGGCCCTAGGATGGAGCGACGGATTCGTCGACGACGAGCGCAGTAGAATGGCAAGTGCGACCAGGGTCGTCGCCGCCAAAGTCGCAAAGAGCCTGCTCCCCGATGCCGCTGCTGGGGACGGGTTGAGCATGATGAATGACGAAGTCTTATGAATTCAGCTAAAAAGGAAGAAACCAAAAATGTGTCACGACGAATTTTCTTGGAAGCGTGTGCTTGTTTCGTGGAATGGAAGATTGAATTGTGAATGGGAGGCATGAACCGTCAGCGCCACCAGCACTCCCAAAAATGTACGACAAACAGCAGCAGCAGGTATGGAGTTTTGGGAGTTCTGGGTACGGTGCTTTTGTCATGTTGAAGCGAATAGGATGGAATTGGATTGGAATGGGTTGGCTTGTTTTTCCAGGTCTCGATTGCATGCATTCTCTTGCTAGGGACTCGGGTGAAGGGGGGCAACGGAGCACATATTGACAAAATTGAATCAAAGTGGGCTGTTTTTATAAGGCGATGGAGCTGGAGGGAGGAAAGATAAGGAACCAGTTTCAGTTGCCTCGACTCTTCAACTAGACTCCAGGGCAGCCAGCACCTTGAGACTTGGAACGTCTCGGTGCCCAGCCACGGTGTTGCCGTCAAAGTCACGTATATACACTCTACACACATGTTAGCATGGATCAACAGGCCAGAGAAACAAACAAACAGCCTCTCCCCACTGCTTCACCCACAGGCCTCTACGGCATTGTTCGCTTTCTATCCTGCCTACGAAGTGGATACGGGTTCATGCTGTACAGTAAAGTCACAAAATATTGATTCGGGAGTATCGTCTATATCGTTTCCAGTGCACACCGCAGTGTTGTGCGTTCTTCCCCGGTGGATCGGCTGCCCACCGTGCGCGGTGCCTGCCTGGTGGGAGAAAGGGAGAAGTATTTTAGCGCTTGCCAACATTAAAAAAAAAGTGCCATATACATTTCATCATTTCTCATGACGGCCTTCCAACATGAGAATTCCGTTCCATTCCATTGCCAAGATCCTCGAATTCCCTTACCCAGGAATTATGGAGCAGGGAATGCAAACTCGATCAATCAATCCGCACTACCCGAAATCCCAGACCGCCATCATCCGTCGTCTTCCGTCCCACAACCCCGTCCCTCATCCTCCCGCGTTACATCTTCGCAATCTCCTTGCCCAACACATGATTCAGCACCCAGGTAATGACAATAATAGCCCTCGAGCGCCAATTGCGATTCCACATAAGACTCCCACTGCGCCAAGCCAGCCAGGCGGATCTGCCGGTCCAGCCCTGATCGTTAGGTCCCTTGCCCGCGATGACGCCGTCGTGCTGGCCGATGTACGAGACGAGTTGCTTCTGCGAGTATGTGAAGGGAGTGCTGAATCCCTTCGCACCGGTGGAGGAAGAGGCAAGTGCGTTGAACTGCTGAACCAGGTACTTGGCCTTCTGGACAGCGACTTCGGCAGTCGTGGGCAGGGAGGCGCCTTGGATGTCGGCGGCATCACCGAGGGCATAGACTGAGTCGTAGATTTCTTGCGGTGAGTCGGAAGAGCTTGAGGCTTGGAAGACGCGCAGGTAGTCATCGGTCAAGATGCGCTTGAGGCCCTTCGCGGACGTTTGCACCTTGATGGTCTCGAGAAGTGGGACGTTTTTGTTGCCCGTAGCCCAGATCAACATGCCGTAGGGGACGCGGCCTTTGTCCTTGATGTACAGAGCACCAGCGTCGACGCTTTCTATCCGCGTGTTGGGCGCCACGTCGATGTTGCGCTTTTTGAGTTGCGCAGTGGCGTACTCGTGCAGCTTATTGTCGTACGCGGACAGGATATTTGGTGCGACATCGTAGATGGAGATGCTCACGTATTGTGCGACTTCCGGGTACGTGTAGCGCAGCTCGTCCTGGCACAGGTCGTCTAGCTCGGCAGTGAGTTCGATGCCTGTGGGCCCGCCGCCCACGATGGCGATGTGCAGTAGTTCGCGCGCTCGCTCGGGGCTCACGTTGGGCAAGCTAGCCTTCTCCAGCAGGTCGAACATGGTCTTACGTACCTTCATCGCGTCCGAAACGTTCTTGATGAAGATGGCGTTCTCGGCCACGCCCGGCGTGTTGAACGTGTTGGGTATGCATCCTGGGGCGATAACCAGGTGGTCGTAGTCAACAGAGAACTCGTCGCTGGCCAGTTCCGGGTCTTCATCAAAGGCCGGTGCGCAACGGCAGGTTTTGGATTGGAAGTCGATGTCTAGCACATTGGCTTTGATGAAGCGCAATGCGCTCCGTGATTTGCTGCGTACAGCTTCTTCCGCCAGGTAGAAATTGAAGAGTCCCACAGCAGCGGAGGCGAGGAGGGGTGTGTAGGCTGATGTGCGACGGGGAGAGATCAGTGTCACCGAGTAGGCATCCAAATCGATGTTCTCGGCGATGTAGAAACCAGCCCAGCCTGAGCCGATGACGACCAAGCGAGGTTTGTTTGGCGTAGTCATGGTTTGGGACCGTTATTAACGTCGAGAGTATTGAACAGGAACGGAGGCTTTGGCCCTCGGTGCTTCACAATCCGATGTATGTATGCTTGCAGGCTGTAATACCTCTCTATCCCACACACAGGATGGGGGCTCTGACTTACTTTTTAAACCGACGGAGGTCTTGGACATATCCAGCGCTCCGAGGACGTCATGCTCGAATAGACAAAAACAGGCATAAGTGACGGTAAGAAGGGGTTCCTGAATGCGAGAGATCAACAGGCACCCAAGGGTGCCACGGGTGTCTAAGGCATAAAAGACTGATAACTGGACCAGGTGGCTTAGACCGCTTGGAAAATAGGCGGGTTTGTCGGCAAGTGCCAATCAAGAGTCGCTCCTCGGCCCTTTCCAGGCGCTACAGGTGCCCTGTAGTTGCCCGTTTGGGGGCGCCAGTGACGGTCGCTGGCCTTGCCTCTCCGCGCATGTCGCCCTCGTATCCCGTCATCTGCAACATCCTTGGGTTAGTTACATGTGTCTGCACGTCGAGCTACTAAGAAGTGCCTCATCTCGGCACAATCGAGAACAGGCGTTAGTCAGCGGACGTGAAGCCAGGATTGGAAATGTGCCTCTTTCGGGTCATTTTCAATGGAGAGAGAAACAGGAGCTGCGATTTCCGAATCCCTTACCACAAGCGATACAAGCGAGTGCAGCGCCTCAGGTCACGTCACATGACGGCATACGAAGAAAACTCGGAGTGAGTTGGATATTCAGACAAGTGGCAGTGATGGCAAAGAGTCATAAGGAACAAAGAGAATCGACTGTTGTCGTTTCCACGAATTCCATTGATCAAGTTCAACTCGAACAGTGTCAGTCGCTGTGGACTGTGCTCACTTCCCCTCTCCAGCAGCAGCAGTAGTAGTAGGTAGTACTATGACTTAACACTTTTGCTCCCTTTCCTATCCATAATGACAATTTTGGGGGGTTCTGGAATCGTCCCTGTTCGAAAACCCATTCCATTCCACCCCTTCAAATCTCCCCATTTGACCCTGGTCCTATGGTCTCAGTTGTGTACAAGTACAGTTGCAATTATGAAGAAAAAGACTTGATCGAGTCGAAACGTCCTCTCCCGTGGCGATGGTCTCATGCTGGTTCGCGCAATAACAGTTTCCTCACTCTCCTTGGTCCTTCTCCGCCATTTTTCCCTGCCGCATAATGAATAGATTTTGAGACTCCATGAGGGTGACATGAAACAGAGAGGAGATGATGCAGTGATGGACCATGCTACCCCCTGAACGCTAGTGGCCTGAGCCATAGCTACCATTCCATCCTCGGCCACCTCCGTATCCCGCATAACCGCCGCCGAAGCCGGCGTTAGAGCCATAGCTGTTGTATCCCGAGTTTTGGTGAGTGTTTTGATGGCTGCTGGCTAGATTAGCTCCGTACTGCGGATAGCCTCCGAATGCCTGTTGACCAGAATGTTGTGATGGAGGTGGCAAGCCACCTTGTTGACCTGGGAAGCTATTGACTGCAGATCCGGGACGGCCACCTTGCATCGAAGGACTCGGTCCCGACGCTTTGCTGGGATCCTCAGCGTGAGCTCCATGTTGTTGACCCAAGCCTTGGGTTTGTCCGAAACCAGAAGAAGAACGTCCGAAGGGGTCAGGCATTCCACCAAAGCCAGTGCTAGCAGCCGCAGTCTGTTGGCCCTCAGGAGGTTGTGCAGACCCAGCCCGTCCGTAGCTACCTTCGCGTCCAAAGGTGTTGACATTAGCAGGAGATGAAGAGTGCTGTTCATAGGAGTATCCTTGTTGGGGTTGACCATACATCTTCGAATTGTATGTGTTACCATAGTGATTCTGTGAGTAGTTGTACCCGCCGCTGTAGTAGTCACTGTCTTGACGTCGCACATCGTCAAACATGGGTCGATTAGCTCCATATCGATGATTCACAGCATTCATGTAGTTGGTGCCGTACTGAGGATATTGTTGGTTGTACGCATTGGGGTAGCCATATCCAGGATATCCTTGACCTTGATTCTGCTGCATGTGGCCAGAGTGCTGTTGAGCAGAAGGGGCCGGGATACCGGGGGCGGGAGTGTTGTTTCCACTGCCTTGCGATTCCTGTTGTCCCAAGCCGTGTTGAGGGCGTGAAGTGGGAAGCTGAGCTTGACTATCAGGCGCCGAGGAACCGAAGGTACTGCCGGTACGCTGAGCATCTTGACCCTGACCATAACCATAGTAGTTGTTGTACGCGTCGCGACCATAGTAGGCAGAAAAGTCTGGCTGAGTTGTGGCGGTCGAGGGTTGATTGGGGACTTGGTTCGAGAATGGTTCTTGATTTTGCGCCTGAGTGGTCTGGGGTTGCTGGCCGAACGGATCATATGGCTTCTGACCTTGACCATATCTGTATTGGTCTGCATAGGCCGAAGCAGATTGAGGAGATGGTTCATGCGTCTGTTGTGAAGGTGGAATAGCAGCCGCTTGACGTCCACCAGTCGATGGCGCCTCGGCGATAGGCTGACTTGTGACTTGAGCAGGTGTCTGCTGGGTTTCAGGAAGCGCAGGAGGCAAGGAAGCACGGGGAGCTGCAGGCGAGTCGTCTGGAAGCTGAGTTCGGGTTTCTGGTTCCTCTCTGTCTTCATCCACGTCCACATCATCCAGACCAGTCAATCCCATCTTTCCGAACTGCACTGCTGCCTTTTCCACTGCATGGTTTCCGGGCATGACCACTGCTTCTTGCTGTTCCATAACCTTTCGAGTAAAGCTAGCAGATCTATTCGCACCAAGACCAGTCGCTTTCAGAGCTGTAGCATGGTAACCAGAGATGGGTGCTCGAGAAACCGTCTTTGCGTCTGCGGAAGCGAGAGGATCTAGAGTGCTTGCGACTGTACTAGCAACAGTTGCAGATTCTAGAGGATGGGATATGTCTGGTAATTTCTCTAAGTTTCGCTCTGTAAGTTCATCTTTGGAAGGTGTGAGTTCTCGGCCTGTGTCTGAATGAGGTGCCGAGGGGAGCTCACTTGGTCCTTCTTCATTGATTTCCACAGGCTCGATCGGGGGAGGTACAGCAGGTAGCGTGGGCGCGACGAGTTCTTCAGTCGTATGCTCAGGCTCTTGCTCGACTGGGATTCGTTCGGGTTCGGTGGCAGGTGGTGGAGGCGCGACAACTTTTTTGGGAGCTGGTGCAGGTGTTGGCTTAGCAAAAAGTCCAGCCCATCCACCCGGTTTGCCAGTAGACGGTGCGGCAGAGGAAGCAGGTTTGGGCTCTTCGGTTTGGAGAGAAGACAATGAGTCTTTGCCAGGTTCGTTTGCCCAGTCGTCGCTTGCAGGTGCAGGAGTGTCGCCGTTCGTAGGGGCAGTGTCCCAAGCTGCGGCAGCATCGGACGCAGGTTGAGTAGAAGCGACATTGTCCCAGCCATCGCCTGTTTGTGCGGGTTTCGTGCCATTTGTATGAGTCGTGGAAGTTGATTTTGCACCACGGCCGCCTCTAGCGCCGCGTTCTGCACCTCGTCCTCTTCCTCGACTCTCAAAACCACCACGACCACGGCCTCGGGTAGATGATTCGGTTGACGCGGGAGCAGCCTCTTTGGCCTTTGGATGTTTCTTCTTGACTTCACCCCACTGTGAGATGGTGCCTAGGAAAGGAGAGTCAGTGCGGTGAAAAAACATGGGCGAAGCTCAGGGTCATACCATTTAAGATGCCGTCAATAGCATTTTCGACGTCGCCATTAGTCTCGTCCAAGGCATAGACCAAATCCTGATCACTCCAGCCAGGGCACATCTCCTTGAGGAGGGGGATCTTGTCGCCATACTTGCTGAGTGACTCGCTGGCGTCACCCTGGGCATCTACCGACGCGGGAGGGATGTTTTCTTGCTCATTGTCCTGTTTGTGTTGAGTTCTGGAAGGGTTTCTTGTGCCACGGAATCCGCCTCGACCGCCTCTGAAACCGCCGCGACCTCTAGAGCCGCCGCCGCGGCTTTGGACTTCAGCCATTGATATGTGAGTTGTGTGAGGGAGTAGTGAGATGTTGCAAGGAGAGGCAAGGACGTGCGCACGGTGGTGAGAGAAAACGGCGACAATAACAAGGTTATTAGGGGAAGTCGCAGCTACAGAAAGAGCAGCTGGCTCCAAAGAGAAGAGCTGTCACTGAATGGAAGTTGTGACAAGTAGAGAGTTGGGAAAATAAAAGCACAATTGATTCAATGTTGACATGAATTGTGGCCGGAACACATTCAAAAGGCTGCAAGTTTCAAGCCCAGTAGCCCAAAAGCCAGAAGGCCAGCCGCAGCCAATTCTGGGTCTGGGGGTGGTTCCTGGTCCTACGCCACCCAGTTTCAGCTAGCTCGTCACGCCGCCTGCGCCGGAGTCTGCGCAGCACTCTCATAGTCATTCGAGGTGTCACGTGGGCATCGTGACTCTGCTTAGCTGTGTGACTGTTCAAGAGCTAACCCAGATTTTATTAATTACCCTATATTTCAGACTTGAGTAAAGTGATTCCTATTGATTCTGACGACATATTATGCATGTGTGCTAAGGCATGTTCACGAAAAGAAAGAGCCTCCACTAGGTAAGAGCGGCCAATCTTGGGCCTTTTTCATCTCGAACCGGGCGCTTGCACATCGCACAATTCTCAACACTTGCTCACGGTCCACCGATGAAGCAATCCAGATAGTGCGGATTGCCAAGTCTCTGATTCTCAGGATTTTAGGCAACCGTTGCTTTATATGTGGATTCCACGGCTCCTGGCGCTTGGCCTCGTGGTTGTCCTTGGGTCTTCGCAGCAAATGCCAAATCGCTTCCACCATGTCCGTTGCTGATGTCCAAGAATAAGTAACTCGTCTGGTGGGTTTTTAAATATGATCGGGCAGAGCCCGGTTCAGATTCATGAATGCAGAACGCTGGCGGGATGGGGATGAAGATCGTCAGTGCGACCCAAGGGAATTCTTGTCGACTTGGAATGGAAGGAACATCAAGATTTTCGTAGACCAGGAAAGACTTTGGAGCATTTCATTCTCATGTCGTTCTTGCCAACTCTCAAAGAACACCTGACAGACCTTTGCCGTCACTGGTAACGACTACCTACCTAGGGAGGCCTTGCTGTACTGGCATGAAGTTAAAAAAGTAGAAGTCAGACTGGAGCAACTTCACAGTAAGCGCGCACGAGCTCTAGATAATCCGCCGTATGTATGTGACCCTCTAATGATTGGCCGTAGACCCACCACCACCGTCACTCCACTGCTAAGCACTCACGCAATGTGCTGCATCACTACGGCTCTCACTGACACAAGACACACCATTGCCACCCCAATGATTGATATGTGACCGACTTCAAGATGAGGCTTAGCTCGTCGCTCTACATACGAAAGCTGCTCGCCTCCATCCATCCTCCTATCTCACCTCAATCTCCCCGCGAGTCGAAGCAGCTTCTGAACCTCCTCGAATCCGCGCTACAACGACGTCTAGATGAGACCCATCCCTCTCCCAAAAACCTAGCTGCTGGACATGATGCTTCGCATGGCTCAGATTCCATCCCGGATCCTGCTCACAGGGTCACCCGCTCGACACACTCTCACCTGGAAACCGTCCTTGGCCATCCTCTCTTCCAACAGCAAAGTCTCACGTTTCTCCAGACAACCGGTCTGACATCCGCCGCTGTCAAAACTTTTGACCGTGCCCTGTTGAACAATAACCTCGATTCAGACCTCGTCCAGTCTTGTGTCTTACAGTACCTCCAGGGGCGAGAGAAGCGGGGTCGACTATCAAAGGATGAGGCGCTGGCACCGAGATTGGCGCGATGGTTTAATGCCATGACGAGCCCAGAGAAGAAAGATTTGCTGCTGAACGAGAAATACCTCGAGCCCATTGTGTCGGTCATGTATGCCGACGGCTGCGAAGAAGAAGTCTGGCAGTGGCTGCAAGTCCTCTACGAGCGATCTTTCAACACCTCGAACTTCTTCCCAGTCAACGATTCCGACACAATGGCATTTCTAAGGGCCGAAGATCGACTTGTTTCTCTGATGATAAAAGGCACCGCTCGGCAATGCCGCCTCCAAGAAGCCGCGCAGCTGTACACCCAAGCCTGTGAATACCGAATCCGGTCAACCAGGACTTTACCTGAACCACTCCTCCGCTCATGGCGACAAATCGCCGGCGCCATCCTCCAATACCCAAAGTACAGAAAGGCCATTCCTCCCGGTCTGTACGATCTTCTCCTGAAGCACGGTCTCAACATCGACTACTCGCCGTTCGACCCGGCCGTGCTGCAAATTTACCACCCGTCCTCCCCGAGCGCGACCCTACTGAACCAAAAGCTCAAAGACGCGCCGTTCGTTAGCAAGTTCGAGAAGTGGCACAAAAATATCAACCAAAAGTTTCTGCGTCGGATCCTGCTAGTGTCGATTCTAGACGCCGCTGAGTTGTCCACGACCCAGGCTGACCCGGGACAAGCGAGGGACCTTCTCGACTTCGCCGAGAGGGCGTATCCAGACTTCTTGCGCCCGCATCAGCATGAAGAAGCGGTTGAGACGGCCGAGCGGTTACGCTTGGCAAGAAAGGAGATTCTTCTCAGAAAAGAATTTCGTCCTTCGGGGTATGCGGAGGCCCTGGATTTGCAGCTACTTGCGTAAAGGTGATGAATTAGACACGCTTCAACGAGTTACATGACGAATTATGATTTTTTTTTGGATAAAGGAGCTGTTGGACACTACCACACTGGGCTGTGCCCGTCACACAGGCTGAGGGACATATTTCTCGACACACGCTGTCATCTCAACGCCGTCCCAAATGTCACCCGGTGATGGCTATCACGCTCAAGATGACACTGGTACCAAACGGAGGCCTTGTCAGTATAAAAGAAGCGTCCTCTCTCGCTTCGCTTTCTGATCTTCCATCCTCCTCGGAAGACATATACATCCATCGTCAAAGCATACGATCGTCAACCTTCTCGATCTCAACCCAAACACGATACCATTTCCTGATCAAAATCAATTTGATCGTATTTTTCCTGAGAAAGCGAGCCATACTTCTCGCATCACGAGAACCTCCGCCCCGAGCTTTTCGACCCGCAGAATTCTCGACTTCTCACATCCAGCCAAAGCAAAAATCTCCTTGGAGTGTTCGAAATGTGCATCAGAAGAATTAGGTACTACCAATGTCTACATACAGAGGATAGAATGGAGCCTTGCAATCGGGGCCGCCATTGTCAGGGGGTTGAAGTAAAACAAAAATGGGTTGGCCGCTCTTGTGCAAGGTGCCGTCGTGCGCACTAAAAGATATCAAGTGACTAGAAGAAGTATATGGCGTGCCCGGGAGGGGCTGCGTGCGAGCTGTCTTGCAACGACGGCGAGGCTGTACAAGACCGATCTTGTATACCTGGAATTGGGAATGGGGGAGGCATTGAAAGGCGCTACTGGCACTTTGGAGGAAGAAGACAGGCGAACAGCACTCAGGGAAGGAAGTAGTGCTTTTTTTTTTTTTAGAAATGGTGATGCATCTGGCGACAACACTACCTAGCTATCTAGCTACCAAGCACCTACGGCTCATTGCCCATTGAAAACCCAACGTGTCCAAAAACTCCTTGAAACTCCTTCGAATATTGATTCCCGTTTGCCCCGTCCCATTGATTCGCCTGGCTGGTACATGCATGCCTTCCACCAATTCATAGCCCCTGTTATTGTGACATTTGCCGCCAGCCAAGGATAGCGATACCAAAGGACCTCCCAATCGTACTAAATGCATTCTCTGTCCCGCGCGATAGGAATAATAATACACCATACCGACATCAATACTGACATCAAAATCCATCCCAGTATTCGTCAGAGTTGCATCCGCCGTTCTCGCGGATATACTTGGCCGCCTCGTCGTGGCATTTGCCCAAGCGGTTCTGACCTCTCCACTGCTTCTCGTCGTCGCAGGCTGGCTGGTCCCATTTGATGCCGACGCCCCAAACGCGGTCCAGTGGGCTGCCTTCGACGAAGGTGCGGCATTTGGTGGTGGTCGTTGTTGTTGTTGTTGCTGCGGCGGCGGCGGCGGCTCCGTTGTTCTCAGTCACAGTAGCAGAGCCAGTTGGTCGGCCAGCAAAGTTGTACAGCGCAGTCAATTCGGCATCCACCTCGGCGCGGGCGATGCAGGCTGCGACAACGACATGCGTGGATGCGGGTGTCCAAACGCTGTCTTCGAAGTTGGCGCAGCCGCGGCCTAGAGCCTTTTGGGACTTGGAGTTTATGGTGGCTAGCACGCCGAGAAGGGTTTTGTTGGTCGCGCGAAAGGGGGCTAGGGAGCTATTGGAGGTGTTGGCTGTGGCCGTGCCATTTTGAGACGCTGGAGCTCTGCCGTTTGTTGCTTGGGTGGGATTGTTATTTGTCAAGCTCTGAGGACTGTGGAACCCAAGTTGCGTGCAGAGAGCGTCCATCTTCTCATCGGAGAAGGCCTCGGTGAGGGATTCTTGGGTCCTGTCGCGCTCAAAGAGCCAGCCTTTGCAAGCCATCATAAACTGCTCGCCGCATGAGAAATTGTGTCGTTTGATAATGTTGGTGCTGAGTACTTTGGGGCTTGGATGCGGGATTCCAAGTTTGTCGAGGCGTGGGATGAGGAGCTCAAGCGCGCGGCCGCCCGGATAGGTGCTTGATCTGTTGTGTGAGGTACCTGTATGCCAGTTTGAACAAGGTCCGCCCCAGAAGAGGATGTGAGTGTCGGTGATTTTGGTCTTTGGGAATCGAGGGACTTTGTTGGTAGACTGGGATCTCGGTGCGGGCGTCTGTGCCGGTTTTGGTGCCGAGTCCTGTGAAGACTTTGCAGGACGGGCTCTTAAGCTCTTTCTCGCGGCAGGCTTTTCGACCTTTGTGGGGGATCTTGTGCCTACTCTGGTGTCGCGGGAGGCAGCTCTCATGCGGCGCTGTTGCTCCTCGACGTGCTTTGGATATGTTGGAGCCATTGTAGTTCGAGATAGCTTTGATGTAGAGGGTTGATAGAGTACAGTGAATTGGTGAGAAGATGTCGGATGAATTTGGTCGATCTCCAAAGTGGAGAAAATGCTCTGTTGTGAGATGGTGTAATGTTAGAGGGTGTATTCAAGAATGTTGCTCTGGGATAATCAAGTGTGAAGATGATGTCGAGACTTGAGTGGCAAAGAGATATGAAGAAGGAAAAGATGAATATTGACAAAACAGACACAATATGTAGACTTGAAAGATGAATAGACTTTGAGGACTCCCAGTGCAGTGTCTATCAAAACTCTGGAATGGGAGACGCTTCGTTAACGGCTGGGTGATGGGTCAATGCGCGGGAATTTGAGTTCCCTAGCTCCTATTCCAGAATGAGGTAACATGTCTATCGTCCAGGCAGCAGAGACTTGCAGGTGATGCGGCAGAGAAAGCCAAACAATGGCGATTCAGTGGCTGGTTGCAGCATCAATAGGTGTAAAGCAATGGAAGGAGTCACATTTGCCAGGCTGAGGTCTAGCAGCCTAGCAGCCCTACAGCCCTAAAGCCCTGGATGGTCCGCCGTACCAATTATGGTGGGGCATAAATCCAAAACCACCGTCTCGGCATAAGTTCATTGGCCAGTCATGTCCTCACGTACCTCTCTACAACCCAGTCCAGGACTTCTACCTTTCCGGTGAGTCATTACAGAGGGGGGTTTGACACTCGCTATGCTCTACATAAACAAAACGCAAGAAGTCTCTCGTCTGAAAAGGTCTTCCATTGACAAAACCACTCATGGTGTTGGCGTTCCGTGATTGAGATACTGAATCGAGGCGACCTGAAGTGCTGGACGAAAGTATAATGGCAACGGAGTCAGGTATCTCCATATACCATGTGCCCGAAATGGTCCACCGTCTTCTCACTCAAACCTTGGAGGATTCGAGGCTAGTCGTTGTCATGATGTGTGGCGTCTCAGGTAGGTTGAAATGCACATAATCTCAGGAGAGATCTGGGGCAGGCGGCCAACACACTTCACATTCGTCAAGCTCCTGCTCTATCGGATGAATTTCACGAGCCCGACACCAGGTCTGAAAAGGACATGACAAGACCATAACCTCCTAACGAGATATCCAGGATCTGGAAAATCGACACTGTCTAATCTAATCACATCCACATATCCTAATTTCCGTCACTTGTCCATAGACAAGACGATCTATAATCGGCACGGACTCTACAAGATCGACTATGAGCCATCCCTCTATGCACGGTATCAAAGCGAAGCGGACGAAATTTTCCGCGCTGACACGGTCCGACTTCTCCAAACGACACCGCCAAGCAATCTGGTCTTAGATCGATCTTTCTACGCCAAGTCCGATCGATGTGAATACCGACAGATCGTACGAAACGCAGGAGGCAAGGCGATCATGGTGTATTTTGACGCCGAGCGAGAGGTGCTCTGGCGACGTATACAAGAGAGAACCTCTAAAGTTCGTGATGCTGATTCGGCCTTCGAGGTAACAGAAGAAGTGCTGAACAGCTACCTACGAGGGTTTGAGGTGCCCGTTGACGAGGAGCATGTCGTGATCAAAGTGGAGTGATATATATGCTGATATCCCTGTCAAAAGGAAAAGGGGCCAGATGCCAGATGCGAGATGCCCGGATATGGTCCTCCGGAAGTGAACCCGAGTCATGTGACCCGGGCAATTTGATGTAATGGACTTTTTTCCTTCTTTGGGAAGCACCAAGCGTCATATTTGGGTAAAGGGATTCCCGAAAGGAGCGACACAGGGCGGAAGAAGAATTTTCAATGAGACAAAAGACCACGCAACGCCTCGATATTACCACATAAAAACTCCATCGATGCTACTGAAGCTGAAACTTCCTTCCCCGACCACGTTGATGCCAAACTACTCTCAGTCATGCTCCAAAATGCGTTGGATCTGAAGCCTCCGTGGCGTCGGCTGCGGAAGTCAAGCTCTAGAGACACACGTTCGAGAAACTATTTTAATCCCGGGCAACGGTCACCGTTTCATGGCTTAGACGAGTCAGCTCGCAAGCTTGTCAGGTATCTGCCACCAGATCAGGTACTATACTAGCGACCCTCGGTCCTGTGTAAGAAATTTGACTCCTCAGGTATTGTATAAATACCACAAACAGCGCCCTTGATTCTTTGTCTGCACTCTCTACTATCTTGTTCTCGAAGTTGTACCAACCGATTTTATGGCAACTGGGGGTGGCAACTCAGATCAAGACCAACACGTCAACTTTGACCCAAGTCGGCTAGAAGCAGGACTGAACGATACCTACAATACACCCAGTCAATTGGCCAACGACCATCACATTTCGAGTACCACTCAACAACTGAACAACGCGGGGGATATTGGAGATCAAGGCGGTAGGTATCCAAACTCAGAGCCTCCATCAGAGAGCAACGATGTCGTGGACGAAGCATCCCAAGAGCAGGCACCAAAACCCGCCGGTGCTTGGTCGAAGGTGATCAATTGGGTAAAGCAGAAAGAGCAAGATCGGCCATTTAAAGTGTCTAATCGCAGACCATCAACATCCTTCTACACCAAATTCGACGATGATTATTCGGCTACTCAGGAGAAACCGTCAGGTACCGAAAATGTGCACGAATATCCACAGGAGGGCGGTGCGAATGGAGAAGAAGCTCTGTCAAAAGTCTATACCAAAGCTGCGGCGGAAACAGTACACACGTTCTTACGGCAGGATTCGATATACCAGACCGGATTAAACCTCGATTATGAAGACCGTTCCATTGACGAACATGTCCCCGTATACGATGTCGATTACGTCCCAGCACCCGAGCAGTATAAACCTGGTCTCTTCGGAGCACTCCTGGCCTACAAGCTTAACCACATACAGCAGGACTGGTCTAATAACCAAAGACATTCACCCAGCCGCCCAGGTGGTGTACACACCAATAGGCATGATTTGAAAAGTGGTCATCATTATCACTCCCAGTCCCAGTCCCTCACGACGTCGCTCCCCACTTCCGGCGCAGCGACACCCTCGTCCAAAAAGGTCAAATGGTACGAGAAGCCCGAACAGACCAACCCCACCGCTGCGGCCTTGATGCAAGCCGCTCTTTCATCCACTGGGCCAAGTGTATCAGGAGGTATAGCAGGCGCCATCCCACGCCCCCAGCCCATCCGGCCCAAATCCGCCGACATGATCTCCACGGCCGTCGACATCATCACCCACGGCGGCAAAACACACCACCATAATAACAGTACCCGGCCTAACAGTGGCATGTTCAGCGCCAGCGCGCTCGAAAGCCACGTCGGACTGATCACCGAAGTCGCCGACATCATTGCCCGGCGAGACTACCTGATCAAACTGTGCGGCGCCTTCATGGAATACGGCGCGCCTACCCACCGCATGGAAGAATACCTCAGCGCCTCAGCGCGTGCACTGCTCATCGACGCCGACTTCCTGCACGTCCCGGGGGCCATGATCTGCACGTTCGCGGACCGCACCATCCACGCCAACAACGTCGACATCGTGCGCAAGCGATCCGGGCTCGACTTCGCGCGCCTCAAGGACGTCTTCAACGTGTACAAGTGCGTCATCCACGACAAGCTCACGGCTGAGGACGGGATTCGCGAGATCGACAATATTCGCCGACGGCCCGACAACTACTCGGAACTGTTTCGCATCGTCATGTTCGGCGTCGCGTCCGTCGTGGTCGGGCCCTTCTCCTTCCAGACCCGCCCCGTCGACTTTGGGCCTGTGTTCCTGCTCGGCTGCGCGATCGGGTTCATGCAGGTCAAGATCGTGCCGCGGTCGGAACACTTCGGTAACGTGTTCGAGGTGTTTGCGTGCGTGCTCGCGGCGTTCGCTGCCCGTGGATTGGGCTCGATCAAGTACTCTTCCGACGGGGGTTACATATTCTGCTTCTCGGGCATGGCGCAGAGCAGCATCGCCATGATCCTGCCGGGATTCATGATGCTGAACTCGGCGCTGGAACTGCAGAGCCGCAACCTGATCTCCGGCTCCGTGCGCATGGTCTACGTGATCGTCTACGTGCTCTTCCTCGCCTTCGGCCTGCTGATCGGCACCACCGTATTTGGGCTGCTCAAGCGCGACGCCGTCTCCTCCACCACGTGCGACATCCCGCCCTGGTTTGCCGCCGACGCCATGAATTGGAAGCTGATCCACACGCGCTTCATCTGGGCGCCCTTGTTCGCCTGCTGTGTCGGACTCATCTACCAGGCCCGCTGGCGCCAGCTGCCCGTCATGGCCCTCATCGCCGTCTGCGGCCACCAGGCCAACTTCTGGATCTCCACCCAGCTCGTCTCCAGCAACCCGCAGGTCGCAAACGCCATTGGCGCGTTCGTCATCGGCTGCATCTCGAACCTGTATTCGCGGCTATTTCACGGCCTGGCGGCGACAGCCATGCTACCTGCCATCTACTGTCAGGTCCCCGGCGGCCTGGCCTCGTCAGGGTCGTTGGTCGCGGGCGTCGTGTCTGCGAATCAGATTTCGGGGAACAGCACCGCGAGGGCCCTGAACGATTCGAGTAACGGTGGCTCTGATTCCGATGGAACTATCTTCACCGTCGGCTACAGCATGGTCCAGGTTGCCATTGGCATCAGCGTGGGGTTGTACCTCAGCGCGCTGGTCGTGTATCCGTATGGAAAGAGGAAGAGTGCATTGGGCAGCTTTTGATCAGCCACACGACATAGATGTATATAATATATAATGATGACACTTTATTTGCAAAGCCAGAAATGGCATTGTCCGGCCATGGAATGAGCGAGACGCCCACGTTTCAAGTCATTCTGCAGTATTTTGAAGCGCCTGCAGTCTGAGCACTCAATTCTTATATCTTTTACCACAGCCAATGGTGCTATTTCACATCGGCTTACACTCGTACCCCGAGGCCCCCAAACAGCGGTTCCCAGAATACCTTTACAGAGAGGCCTTGCCCTTTAATTGCTACAACTCATCCTTGGCCTTGGGCTTGAGCGACATGACACGATCCTTCGCGCCCTGGATCATCTTCTTGATGTCCTCTTCCGTACGACCCGTGTCGGGAACTTTTCTGGCCCGCTGCACGGCCGGGCGGTCGTCGATCCGCGCCAACCACTTCTGGACGCCGGGAAACTCGCTCATGTCGATATCCAACAACGATCCTCCACGCGTCCAGGCATAGTTGGCCATGTCTGCGATGGTGTACTTGTCTCCGGCTAGCCAATCGGCCTTGGACAGGCGAATCTCGAGCACGCCGAACAGACGCTTGGTTTCGTCTGTGTATCGTTTGATGCCGTATTCCGAGTACACTGGAGCAAAAGCGCGGAAGTGGTTTGCTTGACCTGTTCAAAGCCAGTTAGTGCGTAAAACGATGGTATTGTTCTCGGTGGTAAACTTATTGCATAGGGCCAATGCCTCCCATTTGAAACATAAGCCAGCTCATCATCTCGTAGTACAAGGCAGTGCCGAAGTCATAGGTGAACTTCTTCTCCTTATCGTACAGGTCCGTGAGGTACAGCATGATGGCGCCGCTTTCAAAGACTCGTAGATCACCGTCCTTGAGGGCGGGGATGCGACCATTGGGATTGATCTCCAGGAACCAGTCTTCCTTCTGCTCGTTGGTCATGATGTTGATGGGTTTGATTTCATACTTGAGGCCGAGTTCCTCGAGTACAATGGCCGGTTTCAAGCCGTTAGGCGTGCCGGCCGAGTAGAGCGTGAGCGCGTTGTAAGGTGGGGGAGACATGTTTTTACCAGATTTGACAGGTATCGAGTTTGTCGGTGGAGTTGGGTCGAGGCGAAGTCGTCGGTTTGGATGGGTGTGAAACTGGCGTTGATGTGCTGCTAGTAGAGGAGAGCAGCTCTTATTGTGGAGGATCTGGCATTTGCTATGTGAGAGGCTGCTCGAGTGTTTTATATTTGGCGTCAAAGGCCTGAAAAGGGACGTCCGCCGGGTGACGTCCGAAAAGAAGCCTGTTCCCCTCATCGAGTCGGTTGTTCTCAGCGTCCCTGTTGGCTGATTCACGCGTCTAGGAATGCCCGTTTTTGTGCGGAAGGAAGCAGCGTACTCGTGTTGGACAGCATCAAAACCTCGTTACACCGTAGGGGGCGACGATTGGGCCGAGCCCTTGCGCTGACAAAGCGGTGCGGGCAGAAAAAGGGGGCCATGGCAGCTCGTCGGTGGCCTTCGGGGTGCCTAGATACCACTACCACACGGTCTTACTGTCATAGGTCTCAGGGCATCACGGCTGGCTATCTATAGCTTAAGAATCACTCGGCCGACAGCTGGTAACATCTGGTCCTTATTAGAAATTCGCTGGTCGTGGGGCACGTGAAAGCTAGTGATACAATCAAGGTAAAATCGTCAAGTCCAAGCCTGTTGCATCCTTCACTGCGGTGCTGGCTTCGAGCTCTGGTTCGTCGGGACTCGGCTCACTGGTGCAGAAGTACCATCTTGGTTCTCCCCCAGTGCAGATGATCCCTCTGCTGGATGGAAGGGTTTGCTTGCTTTCGCCGCCTTCTGCTCATCGAACCTCCAGACACCAGCCGTCTTATCTGGAGCAACCCCTTCCCAACTATACACACCCAAGTTGGTGATCACCTTGACTAGCTTTTCAAACCCTGTCTCGAGCTGGTCACTGGGACTGGATTGAGAGAAGAATACTCTCTCCCAATTTCGTCCCTCTTCTTGTTCCTTTTTGCGCAATGCACGCTGAGCATTCTCCAGCCGCGACTTGAAGTGGGCCACCGCATCCATATCCCCTTTCTCGATACTTTGTGCCACTTTGGACCATGCTCTTCGACTTTCCATGACATCTTGTTCTTCGATTGGTGCCACGTTCAGTTTGGCGAGTGTGATGTCCGACGGACGGAATGTGTCAATTTCTCGCCCTCGTTTGGTGTCACCCTCTCGCATCGTGAACGTGTCAGACCATTGTCCGTCTGCTGTGTAGAGAGGATTCTTCTCCGAGCCCTCGCCTTCTTTCCACAACGATGCTGTGAAGCTGTTCTTCTTGCCAGAGAGCCAACCTCTTCCGCTGAAATCAATCTTTGCGACGTAGCCTGTGCTGGAAACAATGTGAATAAACTTTCCCAGTTCGACAAAAGGTGCCCCATAGATGAGACTTTCGATGTGCAAAGCAGGTAGGGTTATAAGATAGGTTTCGGTCTGATGACTGCCGGGAGGGTTCAGGGTCAATAGGGCGTGGCCAATCTGCTTGACGTAGATAGTTCTGCTAAAACTAGCCTTTTGACCATTATACCCCTGCAGTCGGATACCATGCTTTTCGTTGGTAATGCAGTAAGCCGTCACTGGCGGATGATGGCTGACTTGCTCCGAGACCAGAGTTGTCTCGCCGAACCCGTCGTCCCATTTCCCCAGAAACACTTCGCCGAGAAACGGATTCAAGGGTTTCTTTTCAGATCCAAGCTTCTCCGACCGTGAGCTGTACTGTTGCTTGAGAGTGTTGAGGAGCCACTTGAGTACTAAGAGAGCACGTCGGCCAGGGTCCTTCTCCTGTGTGGGCGCGATGAAAAGCGACTGGTTCTCAGCCCAATAAGCAGAGAATTCAACGAGTGACTGGGTGGAGAGGATAAATGCCGGCGCGGTTAGGGAAGATAAGTCGCCGTTGAAGGAAGCAATTGACTGCAAATACCCGTTACTGTCAATTCCAAAAGACCCTCTGCCTTGACTTACTTTCAAGAAGGAAGCCCATGAACCTTTGCTCTGGCTCGGCACCGCTCCACCTTCGACCTCAGGCATCTTCAGATCGTACTAGTACACGAGGTAAGGCTATTACTGTCCTCGTAAACTCGGAGCGTGTTTGTCGCGTGATCAATGACAGGTCTGTATGTGTAAGGCAGTCGCGAACTTGAGGAGTTGCGATAGAAAAGAAAGACGGAAGGCGTTGCGCATGAGATTTACCACAAGTTAAACGAGCGAAGGATCAATTTTTAAATGAACGTAGGAGAGGGACCGTGAGTGACTGCGTATTGATGGCAAACACAACCGCGCCCGTGCCATTTAGTTGGAGACATTGAATTCTTTGCAATTTCGGTGACGTATTGTGGCTGACTCCGAATCGAGCCACTTGCGAATATCGGCCACTGCCACAGATTTGTCACTTGGAAATACGCACTCGACGCAGTATTTATTTTGCTAGGGACTTATGTAGGATCAAGTGTTGAAGTAGGCTGTGCCCGATTCGGAATCTTCATCATCCGGCCTCGTTCAGCAAATAGTAGACCAGCAGACCATGCAATCAGAAGTTCATCTTTCCAAAAAGCGCCTGGGAGAGATCACTCAATCAACATCCTCATTTAGGACTTGATTCACAGCTGATTAGCCGTGTTGAAATCCTTCAGAGCCTCAGCTACACGAGTAGTCATCGTCTTCTCACCTTCGCGCACCCACACACGAGGGTCGAAATACTTCTTGTTAGGCTTGTCCTCTCCGTCAGGGTTGCCCACCTGCTTCATCAAATAATCCTTCTTGTTCAATACGTAGTCCCGAATGCCGGTCAGGTAGGCGTATTGCAAGTCGGTATCGAGATTGACCTTGACAACACCGTAGCCGATGGCGTCGGTGTATTCTTTCTTGGAGGAACCAGAACCGCCGTGGAAAACGAGGAACACAGGCTTCTCCTTGGTGCCCTCCTTTTCTTGGACGTACTTCTGATGCTTGTCCAGCAACTCTGGGTGAAGGCGGACGTTGCCAGGCTTGTAAACGCCGTGAACGTTACCGAAGCCAGCGGCGATGGAGAAATAGGGAGAAATCTTCTTCAGTGTGGTATAGATCTGGTGGATGTCCTCGGGCTGAGTGTAGAGAGAGTTGTTGTCAACATCTTCATTGTTAACACCATCCTCCTCTCCGCCGGTGATACCAATTTCCTACACGTTTGTAAGTCGTCGTTCGGCTTTGCAGGACTGTCCAGCTTACCATTTCCAGCCACTGCTTCATAGGAGCTGCCCGCTTCAGGTACTTGGCGGTGGTCTCAATGTTCCAGTCAACCGCCTCCTCGGACAGGTCAATCATGTGGGAGGAAAACAGTGGCTCGCCATGTTCCTTGAAATAAGCCTCGTCTGCGTCGAGCATACCATCAAGCCACGGCAGAAGCTTCTTGGCGCAGTGGTCGGTGTGCAGGACAACAGGGATGCCATAGGCGGGGGCAACAGCTCGGATGTACTGGGCAGCAGCCACGGCACCTGCGATGGAAGCTTGCTGCTTATCATTCTTGACACCCTGCGACATGTTTCAGTTCTCCCGGGCCCATAAAGCAGTCGATTATGGACGAACCTTGCCGGCAAAGTATGCAGCACCTCCTTGGGAAGCCTGGAGGATGATAGGAGCACTAGCATCGCGAGCCGCTTCCAGCGCAGCAACGACGGTTGAGGAAGAGGTCACGTTCTGTCAAGGGCAAATGGGTCAGTCACTGGTGCCACTCCGCTGCAAGGACCGGACCTACAATGGCAGGAATAGCAAAGTTATGCTCCTGAGCATACTTGAAGAGGTTCAGGACATCATCGCCGACGATGACGCCCTCCTTTCGCGACAAGATATCCTTGACACCCATGTTTACACAGTTTTCGGAGTGGGGGTTCTCGGAAGTGAATTGAAGGTCGTTGGAAGAGATAGCGAGGTGTTTGTCAAGTCTTAGGCTGGGAACAATGGAAGGAAGCGTATGATGCAGGTAGGAAAAAGTTTGAAAAGAAGAAAAGCACAGAGACAGATGGAAATGAATTGTTGAATGCCGACACAAGAGCAAAATGGCCTCCGAAACGGAGCTTTGGATGAGGGATGAGGGGCACCACGGGCACCAGCCAAACAATGACATCGGGTTTCGTGCCTTCTTTCCACTGCTCAGGCTTGTCCCGCTAGTCCCCACAAACCTGCTGTTTTCCTCCTCCGGTTCTTTCCTCACCATCTCGCGGGTCTTTGCGGGTTTGCTGTCCGACCTACCTGCTACACAATAAGTGCCTAGGCATGCTAGAGAGTCCTTCTCCTATGCGCCGATCCGGTGCAAGTACCGAAACACCACGGCCAAGGAAATAGAGATGGAGACAGACGTATTGTTGCGAGCTCACGGTGAATTTGTTCGCATCTACAAACGTTGTCCGGTCCGGTTGAGACCAATGCCAATGTATCCAAAAGGTCTAGCGTTTGAAAACTTCAATCAACAGAACATCGTAGCCCCATGAAATCTTCAACGGTGGAGGTCACGCCGGGGAGGCCGTATGTATCCACTCCGATCAAGCGCCAATATCATCTCCTGGTCGCTCAAGCTCATAAAACAAGAGATAGACTTCTCTCTGCATCGAAAGCACGTCCGACAGCCTCGCCTCTTTGATTTTATCATCTGATATACGCCACCATCTATCGTTGGACTTTTTCCGCCGCCGAAACTTGCCAGACACGGGGTCAGTGGTTCTGATCTGTTTTGACAGCTGCGTGTCGGTCCGTTGAACCGGCGTCATGGCAGGGCCTTCTTCCGAGGGCGCTGGTGCCTGAGAAGGAGCCTCGGTGTCGGCCGCCTCCGTGTCCTTGGAGGTTGGTCTGCTGTTCCCTGTCGATAAGGAGGCTGTTGACAACGACGCGCTTGACTGTCCATCAGTCGGCACGCCCGACCCGTTGATGCCTCCATTTTGAGTGGCGGGTATAATTGGACTGGGTGTTACCGAAGGCACCGTGCTGGCGTAGCGGCTGGCGGCTGCGTAGGCACTGAATGCATCCGGGGTTGCAAATGGAGCATACACATGGTTCCGCCGGAATGATTCGTAATGTCCGCTGTGGTGGCTGCCCTTGTGGCATACTACCCCCAGCAGCTTGTACCAATGCTCGTTTAAAAGCCCTCCAAGACGCAGTCGTTGAGTATAGGACACTTTGGCCATATTCTTGGTTGAGTGGTTGCCGGAGTCAAAGACCGACCGGGATAGATGAATCGCAATGACTTTTGGAAACACAGTGATGCGGGTTGATTTTCGGATTCTGCTCTTTGGCGCAAGGCTCGAATCAGGCAACGTAACCCCTTCAGGTGCTTTCTCAGGGTCCTCCCGGATCGCCTGTTCGATCAGGGACATGTCTGATTCTATATCAATTTTGGCTTGATCCGTCTTTGCAGACGAGAGTTTTTTCTTTTTCCAATCCAGGGCATGCTCGAGCCGGCATTTGTCGCACTTGAAGTCGTCGATGTCTTCGCTTTTCAAAAGTATGTCAAAACAATTGTCTAAAGACGTGGAACTTTTTTGCGGAACATTCAAGGTCAAGGACACAAAAGTGGTGGCGCTGGGCTTCGTGGTAAAGCCACATCGCTGACATTTAATCTGGGATTCAATCCGTCCTTCAAAGGGGAAACCCTCGCTCGTTCCCACCGTGACCTCGGTCAGAGGACGGGTTAAGCCTGAAGGATTAGGGTCTGCAGCCACTTTTTCGTCGATTTGCGCAAATCGGAGACGTGCTCGTTGTGCAGCATGATATTCGTCGCAAAGACGTTCGAGGACAATCTGCAAAAATTCTTGCGCATCTTGCTGGTTCCGACTGATGCGTGTGTTGAAAGCGCGTTCCAAGGCCTCAATCAAGGGCCGGGCGCTTATAGTTTTCTTGTATATAGGTCTTTCGTTCAATGCATCTAGCATGTCTTTGAGTGCTTTTGTTACCGGCCCTTTTTGTAGACCCACGATTTTATCCGGTCTTTCGCCTTTCCGCAGCACGGGTGGTGCAGAATCATATATTTCAGGTCCATCTAGCTTCCTCTTGTGCAATTCCTTTATCAAATAGAGGCGGAGGTCACCAAGACCAGCCAGCGCCTGGAGCACCGAATTGATGAAGCAGTCGTTGGCGGGATTGGAAAGACCAATGATCGTGCGCTTGCGACCATCGTTTGTGTTATATGAGTTCTCGCCATCGATGAAAAAGGTAGGAGCGAAGACGTAGAAGGCAGCAATGGCAGCGAGAGAAGCACCGGCCGCATAAGCGACAACAGTTGTTGGCTTGTCAGGCATCCGGGTTGTGTTGCAGCGTTGGGGTCAAACCCATGGTGCATATGCAGCTGAGCGGTTCACGACATGGAGATAGAGGTAATTCGTACGCAAGAAATGATATCTGAGAGGTGCGATGGAGGCGTGTTGAGCAACGAGTGAGTTGAAGCTAGAGAACGGAATCGGGAGGCCTTTCTTCCTGCGGCTCTCTAATCATAATAACAAAATAATCATCGTAGCTAATGCTGTTAGAGGAAAATCCATTGGAGAAAAAGAACAAAAGCCGAGGGAAGCAGGCGATGGGGCGACAGGGTACGCTGCCGTACTCGTACCGCCTCCGGGACTGTGCGTGCTGTGCCTGAAAACGCCTGCTATTCTACTTTGAGGACGGCGCCCGCATTTCAAGAAGCCTCTTATGCACCGTAAGCCTGCATTTCTTCTTGTCATTGTGATCTGGGCCATTTGTGTAGTCCAGTGCATTTCGATATCGAAGGGAAGCTCAAGGGTTTGCACCTACAACCGAAGCTGCAGGAGAGGGTCGTAAGTCAAGCAGGCCGCCACTGATATCCTCTGAGGCCCACAGCGTTCCATGTTGCTGTCAGTTGGGTTACTATAGGTAACTAGCTGGATGGATAGTGGTTGTTCTCGAAGAGTTGACAGCACGGACAGGTGTGGGAGTCCGTTGGGAAGCTGGTGAAGCTCGGAACTTATGCAATCTAGATATCCGGTGTACTGACCTTTGACAACACCAGCTTCAACGCCACCCACTAGACTCCTCGCTTAATACCTGGCCCTCGCATGTGCAATATGGTGAGTTCAAAAGATACTACCTGGTCTTTCATCACTGGCTACGATAACTGCACATCACCTCACTATATCGTCGACCGCGAAAGTACTGCTAAGCATACATGATCCTTTCGATCCAGTGGTCCGGATTTCGCCTCCGCAGCCGATCCCCCTGGCAGAGACCCTAGACATGAGTCCAAACTATTGTCAAGTGCTCTTATATCAGAAGCTCAGACACAAAAGCCAAAGTTGATGGAGCAAGGCATGCGCGACTCTCGGGCCGACCCAAAGGACGAGATGTTGACGTCTTCGATTCAGCCGTAACGCATCATCAATGTCCATTCCCAGCCTTGCGCCCTCTCCACTACCCCGTTTACACGCTGGAAAGATGCACAGTGGCCGTCTCTGAGAGATCGTACCTGAACCACAGGAGATCACTTCGGGACGAGTCACACACTTATGTTTCTTCGATCCCCACGATTGGTTTGATCTATGCCAGAGGTAAAAGCCTCCCGGACTTCCCCAGGACGGCTCTTCGTCACCACATGCAAGGGATATTGTGAGTCTACTCATCGATGATAAACCTGTGAACACGATGGCATGGACTTTGATGACCTCAGACCCCGTTCAAACTCTACCTCATCAGCCGTTGAAGCACCCAATATCATGACGACAGAGGACTTGATGAAGTCAGGAACGCTTGATGGGGTTGTCATTGAGTTGTCCCATGCGAGCACGGTAGGCCCGAGTGAAACATATAAACCCAAGCCTGATGTTTGAAAGAGGTGAAAGGCCTTTTCTATATTTCGTCCCAAACGTCCAGAGTGCCCATACCGATTACTCCATCTTTTTCAACTCGGAATATCTGCTCGCAAAATGTCTGCACCCAACGACGACTACCAGCCTGGCAGTGAGGGTATCGAGGGCAGCACTACTGCTGATACCACGCAGAACGACTATAAGTCTCGAACCGGCCAAAGTGAAGTTCGTGTCGTTGGCGACGAGGCTCGCATTGAAGATCCCATTGACGGAAATACCGCTGATTCCGACGAACAATTAGGTAGGCATTCCAATTTATAGTCTGCCTTGGTGAATTCGCTGACAATTGCGAATAGCTCGAGATGATGCCGATGCCATCGACAGGGATAATATCATCGATGAGCGTACACGAGGAGCTGCCAAGTCTGGTGGCTATCGCGAGCCAGGTGATGAGGAAGGACTTCCTGGCCCAGATGATGGTACTAGTGCAGTCAGTGGTGGACAGTAGAACGTGAAACTATGGAAAAGCATCGCAACAGGTTATGAATACTCTTTCATTGTATAAGAGAATCTTTTGTGATCAACGTGAACATTGTTTCCATGCTGATGAGTTATTGTCGTTGTTTGCTGCGAAATGTTATCTGCCATCTTTGAAAATAGTCAGATCAATATGAAGTGTTAAATGTTCCAGAGTCGTGTGGTGTGCTGAACAATTAGAGAATATAATATCGTTGACGATTTGAATTTCGTGAGTTTGTCGGTGCCAAAGACGGAGTTACTGGCCGACTAGCTTACCACAACTTTGCCTTGTTGCCGAAAGCTGTTTTTTTAATCTCCCTGTCGGCTACGCAGGTTGATTCAGGCTCTAGAACCATTGCGCCTGGAGTGACATAAAAGTTGAGGTGGGTTCAGATATGCATC